>JAVQJS010042594.1:0-22499 GCA_036024795.1 Galaxias rostratus | reverse complement strand
CTGTCCACTTTTCTTTTACCAGCCAACTTGGAGCATGCCATAATTGTGATATGAGATTCACATTCGGTGTTAGCGAACAACAGATATCGATCGGTGTGCCGTTAGCTTACGAGTGAACTGCTGCTGGGCCCGCAACAGCCAATCAGCGAGTCGTTGTCATAGTAGGATCGAAATGGATATTAACAACCATGGATATATTTTTACTAAAAACAGCAAACAACTATGACTTATGTTAGCGGTAGCTCACAGATTAATGCAAATAATAATGTTTTTTTTGGTAAATGTTTGAAAAAAAAATTCTAAAGATTTTCATTTTTTTTACTACAATTCATGCTGGGTCCACACGGAGACGTCTTTCGGTCCGGACGTGGACCGCGGTCCGCCTATTGGGGACCCCTGGTCTAAACTATTCCACAATGGAGGTGTTGAACATGGTCCACTCAAAATCAATGTTTTTAACCTCCCCGGGATGCCAAGGGAGCTATTCCAGACGTGGGAGTTGAAAACGTCCCGGACAGAGCCCTCTACCTGACGTTCCTAGTTCACCCTCACTACACGTTTCGGTTTACCGGGTCAGTCCGGAATAATTCATGCTCCATGCTCTGAGGTGAAACTACATAAACTAACGTCTTGCATTGGTTTTTTATAATGATGGCGCTGAAATTGAAGATTAAGGTTCGGACAGAAAGTAGAAGATTGCTCTAATATCTTCGGCACAACTTAATTTATTGCATTATTTGCTACTCTTTCACTTGTTTAAAATTAAAACAACACACCATGAATTACCTCCCTTAGTCTAGGCTAATTTATCATCAGAGGGGTCGAAACGATAACATTGAATAAAAAAACGTAGGCTATAGCACAACATGGTAAATGGGGGATAATATGAAGGCACAGTTGACAACTCAAGATAAGACAGAACTATTTAGAATGTGAGATTATATGAAAATGTCATGCAATATTTTCCAGTCATCCTCATAGCCATCCATATTTACAAATCCAAAAATTGGGATTATGTGAAAATGTAATAGAGTTTATTAATATTGTAACTAGGCTACTTCCTTGGCTTGCATTGACTGCATTTACTTAGTTCTATATGCACATTATCTATGAGCAATTAAAATTTCAAGCATTGAAACGACTACAGGTAAACGTAGGAAATTTCATTGAAAACCTTTTCAATTGTTCATTAACATTCAGACACCCCTTGCAATGTTATGCTGGAGTGCTGATGTGGGACACTTGGGCTACCACAGCAAATGGTGGTGTCTCTGACTGTGAAGACTGCCTCCAAAACGACTGTCATTGTGTTGAGTCACATTGTGGTTTGTATATTTGCCGTAGTACACACAGTACTATTTGGTTAATTTAAATGAACGATTTTCCTTGTTTTTTCAGCAAGCTTGGTCTCCCCTTATTTTGTTCCAGTAATTAAGCCATGCATCGTATCACACTCTTAGTGCATACAGTAACATCATGCCTGCATGACTGGTGTCCATTCACGGACTGTTCTCCCATCTTAGACTTGACTCTAGAAACGAACTAGCATTGATAGAAGATTGACCGCTGAATAATAAGACAAAACAACTTGTGACTCCTAAAACCACATAAACGTCTGGTGTAACTACAAAAGCAACCACTTTACCACAGCCATAAAACAAACTAAAGTTATGTGAAATATTGTTCTTGAGCACAATGACTGCTAGATTGTTAGCCTATGATTTTTATGGACGTTGTATGCTACCATTTGCCACTTAGCAAAGCGGAATAATCAATTTAAATGGTCAATATAAGTAGGAAAACTTCACTTAAAAGAGCTATTGACATCAAATAACTATGCATCAGGTCAAGCACTCCACCTGTACATACAATGTGGCAAAGTATATTGTTATCACTGGGAAATGTCCCATCAATATTCAAAAGTGTATTCAGGATAATACCTCCAAACCTTTATGATCTTAGTGACTCAACTGTACTCTCCAATCCCATTACAGAATCAAAGCTAAAAAAATAATTACGAACCAGAATAATCTAATGCACACAAACAAATTTCCAAAATGATCATGCCAGTCCTTTCAAATCTAAATCCAGTAGTACTATTTTAAAAATATTTTTCCCCATTGTTAATCCTTTTTAAACTCTGACATTAGTAATAAACAGGTCACATATAACATGAAGTTAGGAATAAACAGCTAAACTTTCATGTGTTAATAAAATGTTGTACCAATCGAATGAATCCAAACCCTCGATCCTTGTTGATGAAAATCTCAGAGGGCTTGCCATATTTGGAAAATAGCTTTTCCACTTCTTGCTCAGTGACGCCAGTGGGTAAATTTCCAACGAACAGTCGACTACGTTGAGTGTACACCTTCTCACCAGGCTTCCTGAAGTTTTGCAGATCTATTGTTAATGCAGCATCTAGAATATAACAAATGGTAAGCAAATAACACATCAATTTCCCTCCAGGCAGTCCAAAGCTAAGCTCACCCTTGCATGTTGAGTCAAAGTGGCACTTTGAACACTACCGCATAGGCCCGATATAACAAACGTCCTGTAGCCAAGGCACTTCATTCTTTACAGTAACGTTAGTTAGCTTGAGGGCTAGGCTTCATGTACATCAAATTTTAAACAAAAATTCCCAGTCAATACACTTGTTTTAACCCAAACCTCCCTAAAACTAAGATGTTGGGTGCAAAGTTAATATTAAGCTGTGATCTAATGCCATCTATAAAATTATCTTATTGGTTGTGACTAGTTGTCTTGTCTCCTTGATAACCAACTTCTTCCTTGCGTTCTTAACAATGACACTACGTTACACTAAGGTGTAATTTCCAGATCGGCTGTAAATATGTGATAACATTGGCCATTTTAACAAATTGAACCGGAACCAGAAACCATGGACTGTGGCTTCGACTACGTTATATTGAAGTAGTTCAAAGAATTTAGCCTATTCATGATTATTAGCGTTGCCGATATATTTCACCCTTTACATTGTGTGGTTCAAATTAAACAATATTACAACAAATTGGCTTTAAACTATGTTTACAAATATCCCAATCTGTTTCGTTGCATGCTTTCGCATTCGCTTTACTTGAGGCTTTTCTCCTATCCTAGTTCTCTGACACAAAATAAGGTTTGTTACCAGCTTTATGTAATTTCTGAGGTATAAAAAAATATTTACTAGTTTGATCATGTAGCCTAGCAATTTTTGGTCAGAGACCTGATTTTAATCCTAAGTAAACTAACGTTTTGAGAAGCATACAATAGGTTCCATAACAATTAAACGATAAGCTACAAGCATGTTCAGAAATGTTTTCTCGTAAATAATAAGGTGAGCCGTGTCCTAAGTATAAACTAGTACCGTTTCAATAACTCAGTTTGACTCCTGCAAATATGAGCGCATTGTTTCATTCTTATTACATTTGTTGCATATACCTGTTGATGAGGGAAATTATCACACTGAAGGTGTCCCACAATTGAGCAGCCAGTATTACTTAATATGAATTATGGGTGTTTCACAGACTATTTAAAGGAAACTACAATTGTAAAAAATGTGGGACAAGTGGGGGACAAGACGCGTTCTCACGTCCGCCAAATTTAGAACCTGATTGTGAATTAAAGGGAAATCGACAAACAACTAGCATGTACACAGTATATAAATCAGAGTTTTTGGGTGAGTATTTCCCTTTTGCCTTATGTACATATGTGTGTACACTGCTACACATTTATCAATCAATGAGACCCCAGATCTTATTGTTCATTGCTTTTGAGATTGGCAGCTTATTTTGTAGCAGCGCCTTTTACATGTCTCTTTAATCTTAACTTTGGAAAATAAGGAGATTCCTAGGGTATTGAAATCTGCCTTTGCGCTCTTTTTATTAAAAGGGGTTGACTCTGCAATTTTAAATAACAATACTGGCTAAAATTCTTGAAACTCTGGTGAGTGATCGACTGAAACAGTTATTATATACAAATGCTATTTTATAGTAAGTGTCAATAAAGGCTTCAGAAGAAAAAACAGTACCATCACAACAGCTTTGAAAGTGATAAATGACATTACCATTGCACTTGACAAGAGACAGTATTGTACATCACTGTTAACTAATCTATCCAAAGGTTTCAAGGCAGATGAAAACTCGGCTCTCAGAGCAAGCAATTGCTTGGTTTCCTAATTATTTTACAAATAGGTCTCAGTGCATAAACTATGATGCTCTATTTTCAGATATTGTATCCATCCAGAAGTGTGTACCTCAGGATTCCGTATGAGGTCTGATATATAATATATGATATATAAATCATTTGGGTCAAAACATGGCACATGCTAATGTAATTTTTGTGGATGGATTTAGTGGATGACACTGTTATATACTGCTGCGCGTCAACTGTTGAGTAGTACATTGAGTACTTGAAAATTTGTTTTATTGTTGTGCAAAACACCCTACTTCATCTGAAACGTATTCTTATTGCTACTAGACAAATGTATGTAGTTTACCAACTCCGGAAATCAACCACATAATATACGTTCTGTTGTCACTCTTGAAGGAGGTGAAATAGAGGCTGTTGAGTGTTATACATTTCTGTGTATTTTGTGTAATCTGTCAATAACTATTATGGTTTCTGAGGGCATGCTGCTACCTGTCTTGCCCAGGTCTCTTTTGAAAAATAGATAAATCTCAATGGGATATTTTTTCCTGTTAAAAAAAATCTTTATCAATAATAATAATAACAATGAAAAAAAAATATTTTTGCCATAAAATCCGCCACAATACTAATGCTCAAACTGTGATTTAAGAAATACATGCTTTGTAAATAGTTTTGTAAATGCGTTGTTTTTGTAAACAAATAAGTGCAAACGTTTTGTATTGTAACAAATAACAATAGCAATACTAAATTTCTGAGGTTTACTGTGATGAAGAAAAAATATAATATGATATATTATAATAATATTCAAATAATTAGGTCTCTACTTACTCAAGTTTGGCTGCTCGTTGGGCTCAGTTTGCTGTCCGTTACTGTTAGCACCTCCAGGTTTTTTTTGGTCATTTAGATGTAAATGTCTGGGTGGGGCATGGCTCTGATGCTGTGGACCTCGGTTTCCTTGCATCTAAAAGCATGTTGTATTGTAAGTTGTAGTGTAAAATTTCAACCTATTACAAGGTTTTTAAGGTAATTATTGCCAATATGTCGATTAGTGACTGGTTTTAACAGAAGTTACAATGAGAGTGCATTTAGAAAGTATTCAAACTCTATCCATTAGCTACACCGCTTCTACTTTGCAGGGTTGCAGCGGGTTTGGAGTCTATCCACCCAGGACAAGAGGCTGCCTATCACAGGGCTGACACATAGGGACAGACAAAAAATCACTTACATTCACATCTACAGGCTAATATTTCTGACGCAGTTAAAGCGACTGCATTCAATTTTCTCTGTCCTGTCTCCTACTCCTATTTAACAATGTATATAATTTTTAGCTTATCCTATGCAGGGTTGCTGGATCCTATCCCAGTTGCCACTGGGCGAGAGGCGGGGTACACCCTGAACAGGTCGCCGGTCCATTGCATAGACATACAACAACTCACACATACATTCACACCTATGGACAATTCAGAACGAACTTGCATGTTTTTTTTTTTGGGACTGTGGGAGGAAACCGGAGTACCCGGAGGAAACCCAAGCTAACACGGGGAGAACATGCATACTCCACACAGAAAGGCCCTCAGGTGGGGATCGAACCCTGGCCCTTCTTATTGGATAGGAAACATTGCTTAACCACTGCGCCACATGTTCTCACATGGTTGGGCAAAAAAAAAGCAGGCCACCCCATACAAAAATGAAATATTGTATATATTAAAGTATTTTATTTTAAAAGGACCGTTATCGAGGTGCTCGCATGTTCAGACTTATAGGTTCAGCTAAGAAGATTTCTACGCTATTCTACACAAAGTTGCTGATTAACAATCATAACGCAAAACTGATCAGTGGAGGGCACACTTGTTCACAACAATAAGATGAAGTTTGTTTGACATTACATTCTTTTACCGTCTAGAATTATTAAAACAAAATTTTGCTGAGACGGGAACAGATCGCCATCTGTGCCATTTTGTGTTTTTGAACGCAAGCTTAACTTGATCTCTAAACAGGCCTCACCAACATTCTTTCCAATTAATTTGCTATGGGTTTGCGCTAGAGTTCCACTGCACGCGGAACCAACTGTCTTTTTTGCGTTCTAACCAAAAATACAGCGTTCTATTGTCTGCTCAAATACAGACACAACACGCAGTGAATTTCAACCGAAAGACGAGAGCGCACACTTATTAATGTAATCGCTTCATTTGAAACTCTTGAACGATTAAATTATTAACAACTGTAAATCGATTTATCTTCATTAGCAACCATAGTCCTACTGATTACTATTACGGCACATTTACTTTGTCATTGCGTGACCAGTGTATTTACCTAACTGGCTAACGATGCAGCTTGAACGTTATATTTAACAAAATTGTATTTGATATTGCACGGCTACAAGTGTATTTACGTAAGTAGCTGGTCAACATCAATAGTAGAGCAGAGGAGGGATAGCCATGTCTAGCAAGCGAATTAAACTTAAACGTAGAGAGAATTACTTATTATAGTTTACCGCAATTAAATGATTAAGATATTTCAAATAGGCCTAGCCAATTTGCCAAAATTAGATCGGAGTGGGACACTCTGGACGTCTTACGTTCAGGTCAATTAAAGTGGACCTATCATGCTTTTCGGGATTTTCCATCTTTTTTTGCAATATTATATATACACTAAACAAATTTTCTCAGAGGACACTGCTCTGAATTGACAGACAGGCCTCGTTTGTAGTCCGGCGTTTTCCTCTGTAACTTCATCACACATTCGCATAATGCCCACCTAGCGGCTATTCTTGCAAGCCCACAAACTTAATTTTGTATTGTGGTTTTGCCATGTTGAGAAATCACTGCTTTTGTCAGTGCAAAGGCAAATTCCTTTTGTTTGGCAACTGACCAATCTGAGCCGTCAGGGCTAGCAGGAAGGATGCCTTTAAGAGATGGGAGATAAAACTGAGTTTGAGACGGGGTGAATAGTGGTGCTGCAGATGCAGGCCGTTTGGAAAAAAATACTGTTTTTTTTGCATATTAAAACATGTAACCATATCCTGAAGGAACTCCAATATAAAGGTATGAACCTGACAGTGTGCATAATAGGTCCCCTTAAGATCCTGCAATATTCCTATTTTTGGTGCACTTCATAAAAAAACAAGCATATATCTTCCAAATTATGTATGACATGCATTGAGGTCTGTTATCTGAGTTTGAATTTAAATATATACTGTGAATGTGAAATAAATTATTATTATTACTGTAAATGTATAGATATTTTTATCTGATTTATGATTAATTGATCTTACAAATAGTCATTAGTTGCAGCCCTCATTACTATTATTATGTTATAATAATTATTCCAAATAGTCCCTGCCGATCCCAAAAAAAAGAAGGTATCATTCTTTCCCTGGAAAAGACTATTGGTACCTGATTAGATGATGCATAGCGAATTTCACTTGTAGTTTTGCATATAGTAGAGAAATAATTTTCCTTTAGGTGACCTGGCCAATGGCTCCTGCTTGCTTAAGGAACGTTCTCGAGATGACGATCGTCTTCCCAGCATGCCCCCCAATTGAAAATTAATGGTCTCTGTTTTTACTGGTTAGACGGCCAAAAACAAATGCGGCGACAGCCTGCCTAGATTGGTATCTGTTTACATAATATACATCACAACTGATTTCGATTTACATCGTTCAGATGAATATTCAACTAGTTAATTTACAACAGTAAAAATATTTTGGAATTAAATGCTTGAAAACTATGTATAAATGGTGAGCTTGTCTTCTTAGCTCTGTGTACGCAATCAACGTTTAGCTTCCAATCTTTCGCTTTACAACGCAAAACCTTGGTAAAAGACTAGATATAATAGATTTTATATTCTATAATACATGCTTTGTAATCAAAATACACAATGTAACGAACGATAAATTATGCAGCAACAATGTAAAAATAAAACCTTTACCGTCATCAGGTTTGATCAAGACCAAAGCTATTGCTAACCGACAATGCCACTTTTTATGCGGTAAGGAAAAGTATTATAAAATGGACTCCTTGCTTGCAAGCGCTAGCTAAACTACGGCTCATTGTATTCAATTCTACAATTTTCTGACATAATAAACATTAACATTCGCTCATATTACGTTTGCATGCAGATCCCCGTTAAGGTTTCCCCACTCATCGACAAAGAGACATCGACATTTATACAATAATTGTTTCCAGGCTTGTTTATCACACAAAAAACGTACCTTTTCTCTAACGTTGGCTCAATGCACTCACTGGTTGAAACTAATAAACAATGCCTGTCTAATTGTCAGTTAACGCGTTTTTAAAATTCTGCTACAGCTTTAGCTTGTTTTAAAAAAAAAATTTAGTCCTTGATTGAGGAGAACTAGTCACAAAGGTCCAGGACATAGAGCGAACGGTACGTCTAAGTTCCGGTCTTCGTACTTCAAAGTAAAAGTCCACTTTTTCTTTAGCATAACGAAAGTAATAAAAAGCTAGTAAATGCATTTCTCTGAGCAAATTAGATGTGATCACGTTTTCACCATTAGCGACCAGGCAATGCGGGTGGCCAGCCCCCAACAATAACCGCTGCAGTACCACTACGTTCTCGTGTGTTGGTGGACAACACTGGACTGAACGCAAGTGTAAACGCTAATTTAGGACAAGTTGCAACACGTGACTTCTTCCAGTCATATCATTATTGTGAACTATATGTCATATGTAGTCATCTTTAAATTGAATGGGTAACTAGAACACAGAAATAAGTTTGATGGGTACAAGTTTGGCTGGTCTATGTTAATTAGTCTGTGAATAACAGAGACATGCAAAAAAAGTGTTGCAACCGTCCCCATTCTACCCTATGATGTGTTAGCTCAAGCAGTGGTCCTTTGTCTTAAATGTTCATTCTTGTTCAAAACTAATTATTTTATAAATGAAATACATTTGAAATAATCTTAATACAACTGCTGCCACCTGTTTAGATATATGTAATCCATCCAGTCTGTTCGATTCATTCTGACACTGCTTTGTATTGTTGGTTTAGATTGTTTCAATCGTAGCTTGTCAACCAATAAAGGAGTTGGTTTTGCAGAAGCAATTATTTATGGTGCATTTGGGGTATATCAGTCACCTACACACACTTTAGCTAGCTAACCTCCACAAAACAACCTAATTCACATTCAGAAAACAGCAGAATAAATTATGTACAATCTTTCCCCTAATTCAGAATTCCAACTCACTATTAACCTTTAAAACCCACCTTTGTTAGGAACGATAGAGCGAACCAAAATGCAGTACACAGACAAGGATGATGGAATTATGATTTAGATCACTCCCACTCGGGGTGGGACGGTGGCGCAGTGGTTAGCACTGTTTCTTCACAGCAAGAAGTTCCTGGGTTCGATCCCCACCAAAAACACGTAGGTTCATTGGTGACTCTAAATTGTCCATAAGTGTTTGTGTTTGTGTGTGTTTGTGTGTGTGTGTTTGTGTGTGCGAGTTGTATGTGTTAGCCCTGCGATGGACTGGCAATCTGTCCAGGGTGTACCCTGCCTCTCGCCCAAAGTGGGTTGGGATAGGCTCCAGCCCCCCGTGACACTGCATAGCATACGTGGTTTTGATAATGGATGGATGGATCACTCCCAATCCACAAGTACTGGAACCCTCAGCCGCGACGACGCACATCCAGCAGTCGTCTGACGGTGTAGGCCGGATGACCCTCAATGATCCGGGTGGGAGAAGGGGGAAGGCCGGAGAATGCAACTGACTGGCGATCATAGGTTTCAAGGAGACGTGGAGTTTGAGCTTGACAACAGATGGGTTAATGATGTGCAAAATCTCAAACTGACTGATATACCGGGGTGTGAGTTTCCTGGAAGGAAGATCCTGTGAAGAAAGCCAAACCATCTGACCAGGCTGGTAGACGGCGGTTGGCAACTAGGATGTTGCGATTAACGTAGCGCCACAAGCGTCCCTCCATGCTCACCGGCAGCAACAAAGATTGGCGTGGAAAGAAGGAACGGCGATGTCATCATGCTGAGACGGGAACAGAGGTGGTTGATAGCCAAGGGAGCACTCAAAGGGGACAAACCTGTGTCTTGACTGAACAAGGACTTGTGGGCATATTCAATCCACGGAAGCTGAGGGCTCCTGGCCGTGGGATCACCAGTGGCAATACATTAAAGTGTAACTCCAAGGCCTTGGTTGGCCTGCTCTGCCTTTCCATTGATCTGTGGGTGAAAACCAGAGGATAGACTTACCGGGGCTCCGAGCGCCTTGCAGAAAGCCTTGCAGAAAACTCCACCCTTGAGCTTTTTTCTCCCGCAATGAATTCCACACAAGCCAGACAAGAATCACCTTCTAACAAGCGTCAGTATAAAACATATATACAGGTCCTTCTCAAAAATTTAGCACATTGTGAAAAAGTTCATTTTTTCTGTCATGTACTGATAAACATTAGACTTTCATATATTTTAGATTCATTCACACAACTGAAGTAGTTTAAGCCTTTTATTGTTTTAATATTGATGATTTTGGCAAAAAGTTAAGAAAACCCAAAATCCCTATCTCAAAAAAATTAGCATATTTCATCCGACCAATAAAAGAAAAGTGTTTTATTAAAAGTGTTAATACAAAAAAAGTCAAGCTTCAAATAATTATGTTCAGTTATGCACTTAAAACTTGGTCGGGGACCTGCTGGTTATTTCTTTCACCTTTATCCTTCTGTCCACATTCCAAGGCTGCCCTCTCTTTTTGCACTAGATGGAAGATCACACCTACTGGGTCTTCCTCACTTCCATCTTCATCCATATGTAAGTTCCCTTTGAAATCAACTTCTCCAGTTATGGAGGGGTACTCATTCACACAGGGTGGTGGATTATGGATCAGTATTATCATAACCTAGTCCTTATCACTTTCATTCACCATCTGTCTATTTAATCTAGCGTGAGACATCAAACAATCCTTCAATTGGCCACTGTGTGGCTAATTTAGCTGTCGTTTTTGGCCATTGTTGCTTAATCCCTGTAATCTTTCTCAAGTAAGGGATAACACTTTATCAGGAGTTCAACCGGATTAATCATGATTCTTTTCAGAACACTAACGACTATACCATAAACTTTATCCAACATGTGCACTCATGCAGACACACAAACAAAAAGACAGTGGTCGGGGCACATCAAATATAAATGAGTAACATAACAACTAAATACAATGAGCCATGCCACAAAAAAAACAGCAATACACGGTCAGTCAAGAAAGGCCACACCTAAGAGGCTATGAGCCCCACACAGGCACCTTGGAAGGTAACAAAAAAAAGGGCAGCTACATTGAAAACACAATCAATACAATCACCAAATGAATCACAATTATAATTATTACTCGGCAGGGTTGATCAACCGCAACTCATGCTATGGTACACTGGCCAAATATTTGTGCAATAGTCACTATAAACTCACAATCGCTGGGTATTTGCCGAAGTTTCCACAAACCACGGGTTATTATGGCGTACTGACCACTGGGTAACCCTAATCAAATACTACAGAATGAAAAACTGTAGGCCCATATTCGTGTATCCATGAACCCATAATTGTATATTCATGAAGTATTCATAAAGACTATAGGGTCATTTGCCATAGTTCCTATCATTATGCTTATAGTGTGGTGGACACTAGGGGGTGATCTCACCTCAGAGTGAGCACGAGGGGAGAGAAGAATTAAAAGGAAAGTTAGCGGTTGATTGTTTTTACATTTGTTTTGTTGGAAGTAAAGTTCAGAGCCTCGCACTCTCCGTCTGCTCGTTTTCATTCCAATACTTCCACAATAGAATCAAATTCTACACATCTGTATTTTGTTTACTCATTAACCTAGGATTGCTGCGCTAACAGGCCAACCAACCATTGTGCACAGGAGTAAACCGGCCGTTACCCGTTCAGGTGCAATTTTAATGTAATCAAATAAATTACATAAAAAAATAAAAAACATACACAAAACTTAAAACACACAGCTACTAATTCCAGCCCAAGAACACAACAAAAATAAAGCAAGTTATTTAATCGATACTGAAATCAAATAAGCCCATAATATGTCCGAGGAGACAATCTAAAACCGACCTTGCTCCGCATCACCAATTATGTTCTATTTTGTTCCTAATAAAAATAACACTTACACCAATGTTCAAAGGCAGGAATTCAGAGGCAATGGTTATGGCCTGGAAAAAGTGACTTTATATGACAAACAACTCTGCAGGACTGTCCACTCACTCCATTCCCAGAAACGTCTTTGTCCTTCCCAAACCAAACATGCTATATGTAACCTACTATATATAAATCTCTCCAAACCAAAGTCTCCCAAAACTTCTGCTTTCTCTCTCCTTTCATCCCAAACCAAACAGTACCTTAAGTTTGACTATGTAATAATACAATACAAATTGTTTAGTTTACAACTGGGAGCACACTCATTTCTTATATGTCAACATTTATATCATTGAATATACCTTCAGCCATATTGTAGAAATCAAATAAAAACTCTGGGATATAGTCTTTAGTAGGCCTGAAGGATGGCAATTTATGTAACACCACACTTTGTAGCTAACACTCAAAACTTTTTAAATCAATGATTTAAAAAATACATTTTATTTTAGAATCCTAACCCCCCTGCTTAACGATACCATTTAAACTGTACTTCCATACCTTATGAAATTGTAAACAAACAGCAAAATTTACCAAAACATGTCCTTTTTCTAGATGATTTGAAGTGAACCAAATGTCTTCATTGTACAAACTACAAAATTGTCCCTGGCCCTGTCCATAACTTTGTCATTCCCACGGATCATGACACTGTTCAGCAAACTCACAACAGTGAATTCTAAGGCATTTCCTTTTCCATGAAGCCAAATGCAATTTTTTAAAAGACCAAGGCCTCTTCCGCAGAGGTGAACAACTCCTTCAGACTTCCAGGCATCTTATTTAAATTACCACGCCTGTTAAAAAAAAACTAAAAGAAAATCGGGCAATACGTAATAAAACAATACAGTGAACAAGTGTTTAATGCATTGTCCCAACCTGAAAGGCGACACAGTTCGATAACGTTATGTGAAAATGTAAAAATAGTGACACTAAAGACAGCTTCTAATGTCAAACAACTGAACAATATCAACGTTTTTGTAACATTTATCTAAGAAGCATGCATGGTATGTAGGCTATTGAAAATAAGCGTCTTCTTTTTCATTTGTTTTGGAAATAGTTAAAATATTAAAAAATATCTACTTGCTTCGGTGAGTGTTCGTTTATTTTCATATATGGAAGACAGGATCCGTCCGAGAATAAAAGTATGTTATTACACACAGCTGCAAAGCATACAATTAAATGTATTGATTGAGGCCCTCCTTCAGGCAGACACAGGGTATGAATATGTCTCTACCATTGTGAGTCCTGAGTCTTTCAGTATTCAGTCTTTCAGTATTTGGGTGGGGAGGTCAGGTTTTAGAAGCTTTCCTCCCTTCATTGGTGCTCAGGCGCGTTCACGCTTCTTGGCCCATACTTCTCGCTCTCGACTCCACCTAGATGTGTGTACTGGAAAACTCATACATTTTCAAGGGCAGTGGCGGTTCTAGACCAATTTTACTGGGTGGGCCAGGCTGGGGCCAGTTGTTTTGTCAGAAGCACATTCAACCGTGGACAGAAAAAGACAAACCGAATTCAAGCTTTCAAAATGTTTAGTTAAAAATAAAATGAAGTAAAAAAAAACATGGTATTAGTTTAACAGTACTTGTTTCAGTGGTAATACTGACTGCAGAAGTATAATCCATGCTTAGGGGGGCATGTGCAGTCCAGAGTACAAACAAGTATGCACGCATGTCTACATTTGCGCTACACCAAAAATGTAAAATCACTTTTTTCTCCTGGCCCTCCCACTTTGGGTCTGTAACACTAATTACTCAAAGGTTGCAGTTACCCATAGGCTACTTGGGCATGGACGTAGAGGTCTGTCTCCGGATTTAGAGTTCTGCTACTCGTCACTTTGTTTTTTTATGATAAATTATGCATTATATTAATTATTACTACTAATTACAACTATCCATCCTCATCCTTAGTGCCACTTTTGACACCATTTCCCATTCAGTACTCCTGGGGCACCTCACCAGCATTGGGCTCACTGGTGTTGCTCTCTCCTGTTTCTCATCCTATCTCACTGATAGATAACAGTTTGTGCACCAGGAGATCCACGAGACCAAAAGTGTTGCAGTGCCACAGGGTGTCCCCCAGGGTTGAGTGTTTTGTCCACTTCTCTTGCGTGATTTACCTCCTTTCCCTGGGGTCAAACCTTCGTCATCACAGTGTCCATTTCCATTGCTATATTGATAACACCCAGCTGCGTGGCTATCCAGCCCACCACTGCCCTTCCTCCACCCTTACTGATGGCCTTCAGGACATCAAGTGCTGGATGAGTAGGAACTTCTTGAAGCTCAACAACAAAACAAAGTAAAACAGAGACCCTGCTAGTTGGATCCAAAGCCACTATCCCTAACATCATGATTTATGGCTTTCCTATACC
Organism: Galaxias rostratus; assembly: GCA_036024795.1. Taxonomy (NCBI): domain Eukaryota; kingdom Metazoa; phylum Chordata; class Actinopteri; order Galaxiiformes; family Galaxiidae; genus Galaxias; species Galaxias rostratus. The sequence continues at coordinate 7,833 of JAVQJS010042594.1, read as the reverse complement.
CCTCTCCTCCCAAGTCAATAGCCTCAAAGTTATCCTAGACTACACTATCCTTTTCCCTTCATATCAACTCCATACTTCGGACAGCATTCTTTCACTCTCCAATCCAGTCTCCTGCCTGCTCTCCATTCCGCGTTCACGCCTCCGCACCATTGGCGACCTGGCCTTCAGTGTCGCTGCCCTCACCCTCTGGAACTACTTTCCTGCTGAATCAACTGTGACTATTAAACTTTAAGGGAAGCTGTAAGCTATTTTTTCAGCATGTACCTTCCTGTCACTACATTCCATTATTTTCCAGTTGCACATTCATTTTCTAAATTAAAGCACTAATTGGGTAACTTAAACAATCAATACTGTTGTTTTCTCGTCATGCTTTTGTTTACTTATATTACCCAATGTAGACTTGTTTGCACTCATCAGAGGCATTGTCAAATATCTTCATCGCACAATAACAACTGAGAAGAAGTAATGGGTATTAAGAGTGAGTTGGTAATGTGCTGTTTGACATCCTCTGGTGTTTCTGAATGGCTCATGTCCATCTTTGTTTGCGGACACATATTTGGCACCTACTGGGAAAAGTTGGCTCATGCCCAGTGTGAGTTTTAAAAAATCAAACTAAAGCAGAAGCACTCAGCTATACTACCACCTTTTTTGGTCTTGGACACTTCTTTCTGGACTACCCTGCTTAACTTTCTGCCACTGCAACCGGGTCCCAGATAAGCGGCATAGAATGAATGGACGGACATTAAAAAATTTTACCCTCTGATTTTAGAATTTTGCAAACTTGTGCGACAATTAATGAAGAAAGTTCCTTATAAGTTGCGATATTGAGGCTATAAGTCCCCTTATTTTTTAAAGGGGCTGAGCTACCTTAAAGGTCTGATCGTAGAATCACCCTTGGTACAGAAGCACAAATAAAACATAACCCTAAAAGACTGTGACTGTGCAATCTGTTATTGAGGTTGAAGTGCAGCCTCACGGCCCACGGCCTAACATTGTTAACCCAAAATCCTGCACCGTGGTTCAGACTTCTGGATTCTTGCCTTCCAAGCAGAGAAGCAACAAAAATGCAATTTCTGGGACTGGCCAATTAATGGAAAACATCCAGATGGGCACAGAAGAACACTGACATTGGACAGCGGGAGATTGAGATTTTTTTTTTGTTATGGACGAATACATCTAAGACATCTACATCTGAGATGTTTGGGACCACACAGAAGGCCATTTGTGAGACATAGAAGATGGAGGACGACTTGATGTGATGAAAGAAATATGATAGTCTTGGGGTGAAAGTATAGTGGGTGATTTGTACAGGGTGACAGGGATCTTGAATCAGGACGACTATCCTTTTTACAACGCCGTGCCATACCCTACCCTGCGGACAAATAACTACACATTTTATTTTTATGCAGCTTGACACCCAAAGACGCTTCACAATATATACATAGATGACATGACAAAAATAAAAACCAATAGAAACAGAAATAATTGACTAGATAGCATATATAACAGGTCAAACTATAAGTATAACTAAAGGACGGAGATGGATATGACCCGATTCTAAACAGTTAATCAGGGTAGGCTAAGGTGAGGCGTTTTGAAACATTAATAGGGGGGTTAAATTATGAATTTGAGGAGGAAAAGTTCCATAATGTAGGTGTTGCCCAATAAAATGTAAGTTCCACAAAATGCTTAAATTTTGCTGGGTCAAAGATGGCATTAGATTAAAGCCATGGACGTTTTCATGGAAATCATGACATTATCTGGGTGACCCCATACTTCTGAGTGGTAGTTTTTAATGAATGATTAACACCTTTTTCAGGCACCTATGATCAGCTATTCGTTGGACTTCTCCGGTTAGCTTTAGAATTCTTGCCAACATGTTACGGATATTTATTTGTTGCCGTGATTTCTTCTGCTATATCAAAGTTTATATCGTTTCATGCTGTAAACAGCACTGTACATTATCATGTCTAGTTATCTTTCAATACTATCCCATTGAGTGGATAAAATGTGGATACAATTATAAAATATTTGAAAGACTATTAAAATTCGCATTTAAAATGAAAACATACTTTCCTTGACTTCCACCTTGGGGTCATAAGTGCTCATGCAAAAAACAGCTAAGCTAAATACCTTCAGAAGCCTACCCAAGACAAAAAGAAACATATGAAAGTTACAAACAAACTTTGCTCGTTTATTTAGAAACGCAATCAAAACAGTGTAAAAACAGTTACATCAGTTATAGTACCGACAACGTGATTTCTGGGGGATTTGAATCTGATGAGGAAGGCTTATTATTATAAAGTACAAACAAACAAACATTGAGTTTAAAATGTCATGTTACGCACCAATGTTTTGAATTTAGGCAGACTATTTTTTTATAGGAATTTAGTTTAATTTTCTAAAGACTTCATGGTCTCTCAAAAAAAGTGGGTCATATTGTGTCACATAGTAACAAACCATCTTCATGGATCATAGGGTGACATGGCCTCTCTTAATATTTCAGATGGTGAGAAATTATGTATCCAAGGACCACATGGAGTCTGGGGAGTCTATGAGAACTGACACTACCACAGAGATTACCAGCTTTAGTCAAAGCCAGTGGAGCTAAAGGAGGGTTTCATATCACACCTAAATTCAATAAACCCAGCGTACTCAGTAATGATTAAAACCGAAGGGAAAAAAATAACCCCAACAAAGCAAGGGAAGTTCTGATTAAACTATAAACTGTATTATAATTTCTAACTCATATGGATTGTGTTAAGTTCTTGTAATAATATTGGTACAGTAGAAAGCATAAAGTGTATATTACATTTAAAAATAAAGATTTATCTCATAGAAAAAATACGTTCTGATGCATGTGGCAAGCATTCCAAAACATTCCCTTGATGCTTTGTGAACACTTTGGGTGAAGAGACCTATGTCTTAGGATGGCTGTTGCAGAACGGCGAACCAGTTGATTTTACTTTTCCATATGCAAGGTACGAGAAATGTCAGTAGCTCTTTAATAATCCAGGCCTTAATAAAATATGCAGGAAAAACAGGAGGGCTTTCCTAGACACATGTAGTCTGAGCAAACAATGAAACCTAAAAAATACATGCCCAAGAAACGTAATGGTTCTGAAACATCCGGCTAAGGAAAGATCAAACAAAAATGTTACAAAAAAGGGGAAAACATTAGCACCATGGAAGACCAAAAAGGTAGAAAAAAAAAACACCTTCACATAGAAAGGTGATTACAGAAACCCTGAAGCGCAGGGAGGGGGGATTCCTTGGGAAACAGATTAAATAGCACTGCTGCCAGCTGTAGTCATAAACAGTCTTATTACAAATAATATATACAAAAAACATAAATACAAAATGATACAAACAAAATCCCTGAAGTAGTCTGAAGTTCGAGCCCTAAAGGGCAGAGGGGTATGAAGAGGAGCGCGTGTTTAGTGGTTCCAACCCATCAAGTGGCTCACCCGAGCCTTTTCTGTCATGCGACGGATACGGCCTGAGCGCGAGCGCCCAAGATTAGCATTATCTTCAGTAGAGACCTGGCCGTTCTCGTCTGAGTCATCATTGTAAAGCACTGTCCTGCGGCCCTGGTTTCGAGTATTTACCCGGCTTGACTTTAACTTCCCACTCCTCTGACTTGACACTCTGTCCACCGCCCCACTAGACATCTGATCTTTTTTGTCTTCCTCATCGGGCTCCTCTTCCTCATCGGGCTCCTCTTCCTCATCGGGCTCCTCTTCCTCATCGGGCTCCTCCTCCTCATCGGGCTCCTCCTCCTCATCAGATCCTTTCTCCCTCCATAAATGCAACAAATGTTTTTGTGGTTGCTCCTCGTTATCACTGTTTTTGTCATCTTCCTCTTCTGACACTTGTATTCGTGCTTTTTTGGACATTTTGTTAACAACCTCACCCACTTTCCTCTTTTTTCTTAGACTTGCATTCCCGCGTTTAGTTGTCTTATGCACTGATTGGCAGGGGGCTTTACTGTAGTCGTGGTCACCCCCTTCTACATACTGATTAGGACCAGAGTCAGAACTGTTCTCACTGTCTGATAATGAAGAGCAAGACGACGACGATGACGATGATGAAGAGGAGGTGCTATTTGACCCTCCAGATGCCTCCTGATGCCGCAGCATTTGTCCATGGCTCTGTCGGGATCCGTTGGTCAAAGGGCCATTATAGAGGTGCCCTATAGAAAGTATACAGATTATTTTCTACTTAGAATAATAAACATCACATTCACAAATAAATGTTTTCATAGTTAACAGAACACTCATCAGTTACTGATAGACTTGTGTGAAAGAGAATTTGAAATATATAAGCACAAATTAACATTAGCACTTTTCTTGATTGTTTGTCCTTGGAAAGACATCCCTATTTATGAAACATTGAATAATCAAGTTAAAATATGCGAGTTCCAAATACCTGAGCTTTTCAAGGGCATGGTTTGTCTACGTGTCCCCTGGTTGGCTCTTTGGCTCGTACTTTGACTACTAGTCATGGAACCAGCAGAGGAAGAGGGCTGACTGTCCTCGTCCATTACTAAATTCTTGCCCCCTGGAGCTGCTATAACCACAAACACACACAATCAATCTGCTTACTGCATTCAAACACTTCCAATATGGAGCCACCCCGGATTCACACCACACCAAAATCAAATGTACATGGTCCTTTCCAAGAGACACAAAAGTGGCCCTACCTTGAAGTTTTGAGGATTTTTGGAGCTGGGACGTCATCCCTGAGTTCTGCTTTCCATTAAGGCTAGACATAAAAAATTTTGGCACACAATGAACAAATCCGATAAACATGATAAAGAGAAGAGAGAATGATGACTAACTCCTTATTTTAGTTTTATACTAGAAGCCTGCGACCTATAATGCATTGCACCAAGGTTGCTTCACCTCCCCTTCTTCATCTTATTTCTTTGACCCAGAGGGACATTTACCAGAGTAACAACACATCTATGCAACTTATTGTGCAATGTTTGAATACCATTACAGTGTAATTTAAATGAAATGAAAATGTAATTCAAAATCCAGCGGCATTTGGAACAGCAAGATTACAATGCTGTTGATCAACTTTGATGGTTTTCATGCTACTTCAACGCTGAACATACATTTAGCAAAGATCTTTTTTTTTCTCCTTTTTCTGTGGCATTCTGTTAGCGACGATAATACACTACCGATATGAACCGATATGAAAAATTGCTGGAAAATCCCACAAGCCAAAGTTGCAACCTCATACATGCAGTCACTGGGAAAAGAGGCAAAGTTGTAATTCCATCCATCTATCCATCCACTATCAGAACCGCTTATCCTATGCAGGGTTATGGGGGGGTCGGAGCCTATCAAAGCCGACTTCGGGCGAAAGGCGGGGTACAACCTTGTCCATCGCAGGGCTGACACAGACATACAACAACTCACACACACACATTCACACCTAGTGACAATTAAGAGTCACCAATGAACCTACATGTTTTTTGACTGTGGGAGGAAGCCCACACTAACACGAGGAGAACATGCAAACTCCACAAAGAAAAGCCCTCAGGTGGGGATCAAACCCAAGACCCTCTTACTGTGAGGCAACAGAGCTAACCACTGCGCCACTGTGCTGCCCGCAAAGTTGTAATTGATTTCTAAAAACAATGTCAACAACATAGAATTAGTTTAGATTTAGTTTATGTACATGAGTCAATATGAAGTACGCACATATTGATTATTGAGGTAGATTTTAATATTATTTATTATTATGTTTTTGAGGGTTTACTGAGTGAGAAAAGTGTTTTTTCTTTACTTTCAGTTATTATACACTGATTGAACAAGTACAAGTACTCAAAACGAACAAGTATTTGTTTGGGATAACTTCTATGGATTATATAATAATCATTACTTTAGTCACTGTACCTTGACTAGATTAGACATTGAATTCCCTTTCTCTCATTTATATTTTCTAGTCTCTCTCCTTGGAAGAACCTGCCCTATCGAGCTCAGCTTCTCCCACTGTGCTCTGCCTGTCTCATTCTCTCCATTTCCTCTTCTGTTTCTCCAATTATAATTTATATATATAATTTTGAATTATGAATAACATTTTCAGTTACGTCTATATGGAGATTGTAAAATATTGAAAACTGGTGTTTATAATAGCTTACCAACAATGGGTATCTAATAGGTCATCTTTATGTATATTTAAATTGACATATTTTAAATGCACTATTTTACTAGATTTCAGGAAGATTTTATATATTTTAAAGAGCAGATACTGCCAACAAGGAAACACTGTTATAAATACCAACTCGTCTATCTTTTCATCACTCCATCTTGTTCTTTTATGTCTCCTCTATCCCAGTGAAGAAAGTAAACAACGTTGGCTATCTTACAGAGTTTGCCTGCTAACTTCTACTCTCAAGTCTCGCCAAATCGCATCCTAACTTCAATACATTATTTAACCCCCCTTCCGACAAGCTAGAGTAACACACCTGATTCATGATACCAATATATTCCTTGTCGTTTCATATGGTGCCAATACAATTGCACAAGCTTAAATAAGCACGCATCACAATGGTTCAAGTTGCCGGCTACTCAATTGAAGGGTCTGTCTGCATATGGGGGGAGAAAGGGGCATTTCATTAAGGATATGATGTTATAATATCCATTATGCCATGCTACAAGAAGAGCACTGTAAAATATTTTTTTTTAGAATGGACTTGGGTTGAGAGCAATTTTGTCATTGGGATTTTCATGTGGCCCCCCCTCCATTCCAGATGTTTGCTAATTTGAGCCCACAACACCCCCAGATGACTTAACGGTAAACAATGAGATCTCAGATCCACACCCTTCTATATCTACTATGGGCACGCCCAGAAATGATGAAGTATCTCAGTAGAGATACTCACCACCTTAAAAGAAGATAGTTTCCCTATTTTCCCGAGGGGTAGAAAAATTGTGCTCTGCAGGGAAGACTTTTTATAGCTTTGACATGAGATTTAACAACTTATGATTTTTCAAAAATATGTTCTTTACTTTTATGCCAATATAGGAAAGACCCCTCCTTTTCAGTCACAGCCACTGGCCATTTCTTTCGGCAATATCTTATACATATTTTATGGTTTGGGGCAACATTTCGCCACAGATCCCTTACTCTAAGTAGTTTGATTGTTGTTATTGCACCAAATTCACAGCATCCAACTTCCACAGGACACACATTTGTTTTCCAACCTCACTGTTCTGCCTCAGCTGCAAATTTGCTATAACGTAGTTTCTTTATTTCATATGCCTTGTCCATAGCTTCTTCCGTGTTAGCTCTATAAAAAACAATTTGCTGTGTGTTTGACCAGAGTAATTAATCTGGTCTTGAGTTTATGCTTGAAATCTCTGATGAATCAGTTGTTGGCAGACATCAGTAAGGATTTTCAATTAACATACTCACTTCAGCTGCATTGAGTTTTGTTTTGCCTTATAATTCTTATTTCCCGGTACTCCTTCCCTGACAAAGTGAATGTGGGGCATGTCACCCTGTGCTCTAATTGGCACGGTATTCACTATTGAATGCCTATGCACTATTGCTTCTGCCAAGCCTTTTGATACTTGATTGTAGTGCGAGGAACATCTTGGAGTAAGGCTCATCCCGTACCCACTCATTACGTGTTTGAGATTAGCCATCCTGTCACAGAGGGGATATGTTCAATCCTTACCTACCCATTGTCTTAGATTTGTTGGTGTAGGCAGTGAACTATATTTATATATATAGGCATATATATATATATATAGGCATATATATATAGGCATATATATATATATATATATATATATATATATATATATATATATATAT
>JAVQJS010042587.1:0-20842 GCA_036024795.1 Galaxias rostratus | reverse complement strand
TACACACACACACACACACACACACACACACACACACACACACACACACACACACACACACACACACACACACACACACACACACACACGTTTAGTCCATAGTCTTGTCGCACCAGGCCTTAGACTTTCTCTTGGCCAGTTCCAGCCAAGAAGGCTGACTGCGAGGCGTGAGGCATGGTTCTGCTGTGGATGCTGAAGGCAGTGAAGATGACGGTGCAGATGAAGGGACCACAGGCCTTGAAGTAGACATTTCGGTTTGACTTTTGTCTTCCAAAGCCTGAAAGCAGAAACACGGCATAAGGCAAAAAAATAAAAGATGTGTGGATAAACACAAAAACATTGCCTCTCCTCCTTATTTGGATGAACAGCAAAGATCCCATACATTTTGGTTTCTAACATAGAATTCAGAAAGCGTTTGACCTTGTTTTCTGCGGGAGCCATTTCTGTCCTTGACGGTACAACTGAATTTATGGTTGATGATGGTGAGCCCTGAGGCAGGAAGCCTGGGGGTGGTTGCAAATTGGCCAGGTCAGACTGTGTTTCTCCCCCAGAGTGGAGAGCCATATCCGGGGAGATTTCGTTGGACGGTGGCCTGGAGGTGATTTGCAGCTGGAGGCTCCTGCTCTTTTCCCTGGCCATAGACATCCAGGCAGGCTCTGATGGCGATGACACAGGAAGACCAGCAGGGGAGTCGGACACCCTGGAGGCTGCTTTGGAACAAAATAAACATTGTGTTTGAAGACAAATACATTCTACGGGTAACAGTTTGGTGTGGATGGTGTGACAAATAGACGGGAATTAAAATATATTAGTGGAGTTCAAAATAATTTAATTGTTAGCTCAGAGACAACACCAACTCCTTTTCAGAAGGGGGTAAAATGTCAACACATAATGATTCACAGAGCTTGACTTGAGTTAGAGAATGTTGTCTTACCGAACGGCTTTGTTGACCCAGTCTTCTTTTTGGGCTTGAGATCCAATTCTTTTCTGTTGGACACCGATATAATGTCCGTCTGCTGAGGCAGGGCCTGACTTGAGGTAACTTTGACCTTTGAACCTGCCTTGTCCTCCAACTCCCCCCTGATTGGCTCGGGCCCCTTGCCATTTGATAGGAACTCATAGCTGTGGCGCTTGTTGAAATCGGATGGGCTCACTTCGGAACGATACTTGAGGGATTGGGACGTGAAGCGTAATTTCACCCCGAAAGCGCTTTTCCTCTCCACTTGTTTGTCCTCCTCTTCTTCAACGGGCCCATCCCCTTGGTTTTCCATTTTCCGTCCCACCTCCACCTGCCTGGCTTCTGGCTGCACCACCGGCCTATCCTTACATCTCTTCAGAGAAGAGCTTGGCGCCACCTCCCCATCCCCTCCCTCTTTTCCTCCCTCTCCCTCTCCGTTTCTCTCTCTCTCTTTGTCGCCTTTCTTTCCGTCCTCAGGCTGCACGCTGCCCCTGTTCCTGGGTCGGTGGCGTGCCGAGGAGATGGAGAAGCGGTGGGAGGATCCAGAGCGGTGCTCGTCCTTCTGTCCGGCGCTCTCCCCACCTTGCCGTTTGTCCTCCTCGCCTACCGCCGGAGCGGCCGTCTCCGGATCCCCCAGCGGCTGTGCCCTCAAGATTCCAGTTACGCAAGCGGACTTGCGCGTGAGGAGGGATTCAGAAGCAACGGGGGCTGGAGGACTGGGCCGTGCAGGGCAGCACTTGGCAGCACCCAGACCCTGGGGATCGCTGCCCAGTTCAGCTCTCACTGCCGCCGTCAAAGTCAAAGGAGTCAAGTCCCCTGGATCTTTGTGCATGTCGCTCCTAAAAAGTTCAGGACCAGGGTGGATCTGGGGCTTGTTGGGTCCTGGCTCTGGTGCTCGCTGAAGGCCCTCAACAGCCTTTGTGGGCATTGTGGGGGACAGTGGGACCAGAGTGATGGGCTCTGAAGGGAGAGCTTTGAGGAAGAGAGGATTGTTGATGACTCGGCCCTCTGGCTCAGTGGATGCTAATGCCGGCAGTGCCTCCTCCTCGCCACCGGGAGGCATAGGCAACCAGGGCTTTAGGTCTTGGTCCTCCAGAAACGGTGGAAGGATGTCCTGGGAAGGTATGTCCCCTGAAGACGGAACGGGATCAAAAGGGTGGTCAGTGAGCTTCTCGCTGTCCAATTTTTCTTCCGTTTTGTCGTCCGTTCTCTCCTGTTCCGTCTCTTCATCCTCTTTTTCTGACAAGGCCTGGTCCAGATCACTCTGGCTGTCCGGACGAGGTCGGCTGGAGCTCTGGTAGGACACAGAGAGTCTTATTGTCATGTTCAGCCAAAACATTCCCAGCAGCCTCCAGAATTAAATCATCACCCCATGAAAGTGGTTGAATTATATTCAATTCCTTCAACCGGCATCAAATAAATAACGCAACAGTTATCACAGGTAGACAACATTGCAGTCCTGTCTGTCTCTTTGCTATGCAATGCAAATAAAAATGTAGGCAACTTGTGTGTGTTACAACTTAATAATAGTATTAATGGGGCATAATACGCGTGGGCTCATCTAAAGACACTCAGGGTCACCTATTAGAAACAGTTACTGGTGTTTGCTAACTGTGCATGTATTTATATGTATGTGCATGTCCCAGTGGTTAGACCAGGCTGGTGGAGCGTACCGGGGGCCCCTTCCTGGTCTTTTTGCTGGCCCTCTGGTTGCGGGGCTTGACGGACATGCGGTGGCGCGCGGCTGAGGTGTCCAGGCTGGGGGTGTACTGGGTTGGGGTGGTGAGGTCCAGGACCTGGGAGAGACCAGGTTCCGTGGGACTAACAGGGCCGGAGACGTTGGTTGGGGAGCCCGGGGAGAGCGACCAGGAGGACGGCTGAGAGGACCACTGTGGACGAGAGGAATACCATCAGTTAGTGATTTCACCTATGGTAGTTATTTAATCGACCGATTTGTGAAAAGCATTAATTTCTGAGACACATGGACACAAGTGGTGTGTCGTAGCAAGCGTAAACAACTCCAACATGTTCAGTGTATTTTGTGCATGATCACAGACAAGGGAGCCACACGGAGACGCAGACTACTCGCAGGCGATGGGTGTACCTGCTCCTCCTCCTCACTGCCAGTGCCTGCTAAACTCAGACAGCTGCGGTTTCTATGACTGTCTGGAAACTGGGGAAACAACATGTTGGGTGTCAGCTAAAGAAAGAGTGGGTAAGATGGAGGAACAATTATTTTCCTTCATTTGTGTTCATGTTTTTTTTGTTTATTTTAATTAAGATATGTAACATTGTGTACGTCTGGTTCTGTCACCTTGTATGGGTAGCCGTGTCCTGGCCTGTCGTGAAAAGAGGTGTCGGGGGGGCTCTGGGGTAAACCATCATCCTCAGAGGTCGCGCCGGAATCCTCCGTTCTCTTTGGGCAGATCAGTAGAGGGGGCGGGCCCAGGCGCATGTTCTGCTGCTGCAGTTTTTGCTGCCCAATAAGAAAGTAATAATGTGAGATGGTGCCTGAAGGAATATGAGAGAAAAGAAGGACGCAACCACAATCTGTTTAAATGCAGCCCCAGGGAATCACCTGCAGGGCACGTATTTTTCCATGTACGTTCTCCTGAGACAAAACTCGGGTTGGCTCAGACAAGCTTGGCGATTGGTCCGTTTGGAAGATGCTGTCATGTGACAGGGCTCTGGAACCAAGTGTATTGGAATCCTCCCTGGGGATTACATGTTTGAAAGATTTAGTTTTTTTCCAAGGGGCCACTGATTTAAAATGGTCAAAGTTCGGATCTACAAAACAGGTTTGTCTTAACAAGCCATACCAAATTGATTTCTTCCAGATATGTGTATTTGAAAATCCCTGTTAATCAGTTATTTGATTTCTTAGCATGTCACAGGCCACTAAAAAGAACCCCTAACAACCACATATACATTTTGAATAGAAGAAAGCACTGCTTGAAAATATATGACAACAATTGTTGGTGAAAAGTTGTTGGTTGAAAAAATATTTTACACTTCATGCCAATTTAAATACCAGACATTGACCACAAGTCTCGTCCTTCTCCTCCCATCTCCTACATACTTCCTGTCTGACTAGAAAAGGAGACAGGAGCCATAGTATCCTCACCACAGACTTAAAAATAAGATGACTTTGCTCAGAGGAGACCTTTACAGGGGAGGAGACAGTACTCACGGACAATCGTCTTCTGAGTCGCAGTCGCCAATGGCCACCTGTGCAGTGTCATCACTGGTGACGTCACTGGCGGACTTGCTCTGTTTGATCGCGCCCTCTGTCTCCTTCCTCCTCAGGCGACCAAAAAGGCGACTCTTCAGTTGCTTGAAACGCCCTTTCTTCCTCCCTGCTACAGCTATCCATTGACATACACAGATGCATAGTAAAAATAAGCACATTTGTGATAAAAAAAAAGTGGCGCTTTTTTGAGCAGTAAGCAATTTTGAATTGTTTAATTTCACAATCTAAAGGAAAAAAAGTAAAAATAATGATAATAAAAAGACGCACCTGGAGGATCTTCGCCACCCTCTCCCTCCGCGTCCCCTGCACTGGTGTCCATTTTCTTGCCAGATCTACTGGCTGTCCACTAGACCAAAGAACACACTGTTGTCAACAAGTCAGTAGTCAATAACAACTAAAGTCAATGATGTGGAAGTGTGGAATTTTAGTGTTTCAACCATTCACATTTAATTGGGAAGGCTACCATATGCTTGAACGAACACCCGATTGAACAAATGTCGTCACCTTGTAAACTTGACAGTTATCCTAGGCCTTTATAAAAAAAAATGTTTTTCTTCGTTATTTCGTGTAAATTCGTTATTTTGTTGAAAATAAGCATATATCTGTTTTTTTGTCTTTTTAGTTAACTGTTTAATGCTTCGGTAATTACTTCACATGCCATTGCCAGTGTTGACAAAGGCTGAAACAGAATAATAGTTGCCTGGCAGTGTGAACATAGGGCGACATGACATTAAATAGCTCAAAGACAAACTAAACACAGCCTGCCATTGACACTCCTTAAACACACACACACACATACACACAAACTTGGTCTCACACAGACACACACCAAAGCACACAACCACATTATTTCTCCATGTCTCTCACAGCACATATGAAAACACGTTAGTTGCTTACATACGTGTGTAACTGTGTGAACTCAAGCACCCACACACACCCACAAAACTAAGGACAAGTCTCCAAGAACGCATTGACAGTCTGAAAGAGAGACAACAAAGCCCATTGCCCAGCAAAGACAAAACTTTTTCCCTTCCCCGCCAACATGGCAATATATTCTACTCTCAAGGTCACATTAAATTGACAAACTGAGCACGACTCCCGTCTGTAAACTACAGCCACGTTGTTTAACTGGTCACCCTAACAACGTTTACCTGGCTACTTAACAACCATGGCAGGACTGGAGTTTGAACCTGAAGTAATGATCAAAGTAATTAAGGTTGGGAATACTGTAGGCTAATAATCAACCTTTATGTGGACTGACCAGATGGTGACGACCATTTTGTATGAGAATGGTTTGGTATAGAACACCCCCACTCTGGCACCAGAGCCAAACCCAGTGGGAAAAGGGCAGCACACCTAACCAGGCAACCTGGCAGGGTGGCTCGGCAGCTGCCTCCTCGGCTCTGGGTGCTGGGAACACGACGGCTTTGAGAAGAATGGCCCAGACAATGGGGAAAAGCAGGACACAGTCTGTGCCTCTGTAACCCTATCCTCCAGCCAAACAGGATGTTACCCGGGCTGACCGTCTTTTCCATCTAGCCCCAGAGGAGGCTTACACTCTCTCTCTCTCTCACACACACGCGCACACACACACACACACACACACACACACACACACACACACACACACACACACACACACACACACACACACACACACACACACACACAAAGATACACACATTCAGTTCATCTGCACTATATCTGAGCTCGTGTGCTAGTAACTCCTTCTCACATCCCCTGCTCAGTGTGTGTGTGTGTGTGTATGTTTATCTATGGGTTTGAGAGGGTAATCTGTGCGTGCAGCCCCCAGAGCTAGCCGACCAGAACCACAGTGATTAAAGTTTAGATGTATTTCCTGTTGGATTACTCAGTGTTCCATCACGAGGGGGACATCACCAATTATGGAGGTTGTAGCCCCACACCAGCCCAGTGCAAATCACTTAAACCGAACCAATAGAGGGTATATGTGAAAAGACGGATGAAGGGTTTGAATATATATATGTATGTATGTGTGTGTGTGTATATATATATATATCTATATATAATAGCCTTAAATGACTCTCTGATCTTACATGCATGCCGTCTTTGCATCTCTGTCATTCACTCTCTTCGTTTAGTTAGTGTGTTTGCAGACAGCCAGTGGTTTTGAGACACACACATAGGAGTCACAGCACATCAGGCTGAATGGGATGATTTTTATTATTTAGTGGGACTGGGATTGCGGAAGGACACCAAAGTTTATCGCTATATCCAAACCTTTCTGAAAAATATTTTTTCGCCATTAAGTCAAAATGGAGGGGGATATTGAACTATTGAATGATGTGATATTACATTTTATTTGAACTTTAAACTTTGATATTATTTTATATAGTGTGGAATAATGTATTCCTCCAGGTCAGCGGGGAATCTAGCACATGCCATAAGCAGTGGTACCAAGTGCTACTATGAATGTAAATGGGAGTTGTTGTTCAAAGATCTTAGGGTCTATAGTACGAGAAGCAAAATATAAGTTATATTTGACTATCATTTGTGTGTATGGTCCCCAGCCATCCGACCCTCCTTTAGCACTGCCAGTATGGTCCCATGCGTGTTGAAGTGTTGTACCAGGGAATCCAAATAAGCGGGTGACTTGCTCCAGGGCAGGTAGCCAGCCAGCTGCCTCATCCTCCAGCCAACCACCTCCATGCCAGGCCAGGCCAGCATCGTTACTCTGCAACAGGGGCGGTGGATTACAAGCCTGGCACTCATAAACACTGCATGTATTATAGACTCAACCGGCATTAGAACTGCTAGCATGACACCAGAGGGAAATCAGTCAACGCTGGACGCCTATGGGAAAGAATTTGTGAGTTATTCCCAGAAGTGGGATTTATCATTTTGACATCAGCTTTTAGATTCCACCTCGACAGCCATCTGGGTGACTTCAGACTTGCCTCAAATTGGGAAATGTTAGCAGTGTTGCTTATGTTCTCATTGCTTAGGTTTGTAGTGTGTATATCATACTATAACATACTATACTAAATTTAAAGTTTAAAATTTTACTTTTATTCAGTTAGGAATTCAAAAACCTTCTTCTACTCATGAAAATGTTCAGACTTTGAAATATGCACAAAATGACAGTGTGTGAAATTCTCCCACTTTCCACAATATCAGGAAGGGAGCTGAGATATACAGTATATGCCTTTAACACCCAGTCCTTATCCAGCTGGTTTACTGTTCAGTGTAATTTCTGTTGAAATGTCAAGTGTTTCCCTGATGGTTGACTGAAACTGAATCCTCAGTTTCTCATTGGTTCAGCAGTTTTGCGAAGCCATTCAACAAATGAAAACAAAACGTTCTATTTTATTACAAAACATCTGCGGAAAGAAAAACATCATTGTTTGAGCTAAACCAAAACGCTTGGAATACCATAACCCCTGATCCTGTCTCTCCTACACAGATTCTCCTGGTGCATTGCAATGAAACACATACTAGATAAATGGAGGGAGAAAGACAAATGTTTGAAAAAAGAATGAAGATGAGGAAGAAGTGTGCTAATGGGCACTGTGAACAACAGAGGAAACGGGGAGAGGAGGACCCTCTGACCCTAACAAACCCCACCACTTCAAAGACGATGGTCAGGCACCCCAGAGACACCTCATGCACTGAACGGTCTTTACGTTTCATAGAAACCTTGCCCCTATCCTCTCCACACTACTTTGACAGAGTTCCCCGGGAACAGAAATAGGGTGAAAGGAGCTTCTCACCGTCATGTTTGCTGCTGTCCATGTATTTAAAAAGACACCAAATAGTTCTCTCAAGATGGTCTACAAAACATGTTGGCCAAGACATACCAATTTTTTAAGCCATCAACGTCTTAAATTAACATGGAACTCCCCTCCGGTCCTCACCCTCACCTTGAGCAACTGCCCCCCTTCTTGGCCCAGATGTGGATGGGTGTGATGGGGGGAGAGCCTGGGGTGAGAGGCACGGCATTCCTTCACCAGCCCCAGCGTAGCACTATAACTGGCAGGAGACAATGTGAACCGCACTGGGGAGGAGCTGTGGACCTCGTAGGAATGTTCTCATTCATGAAATGACAAGGCTGTGTGGAAACAAACATAAACAGGCTTCCCTTTATTGCAGTTTGGGGAAATGACCAGCCATCAAGTTTGGCCCTCTTGTCAAGTCTGAGATATATACCCAACATCTCAAGGCATTGTAGATAAATCATGTTTCTATCATTTGGACTAGGGGTGGTCTGGATGTATCACAGCTCAACAAACCACAGACGTATGAAACTAAATATTGGACATACTGGGATTTAGAGGCCTTGACGTACATGATGGCCGGGGTGCAAACCACTGGGAATGATTGTGGGGGTGTTAAGAATGGTATATAATGTAATATATAATAATGTATGTACACATTAGTACACTAACACACACACACACACACACACACACACACACACACACACACACACACACTAGTGTAAGTAGAAGCATGTGATTTTTGGAAAACGCTATTATTGGTTTCTCTACTGTAACCCTATAGATGCCCCAGTAGAAATGGAGGCAGCAATGTATAATTTAGAAGATGTAATTACCAGCAGGCGATGGGTAGCCTCATCCTCTATTCTTGGAATAAAGTTAGTCTGTGAGGAAGTCACAAATCAAGCGTCGATCAGCAAGAGAAAAGGCCAGTGATATTGGTGGTTGTAAAGAACAATAGTGTCTGTTCACCTGCTTGGCTCGACTATTGAGGCAGAGATCAGGAGATCAGAGGGCAATTCCACTCCTTCTTACTCTCTCTTTCAACCCCTTTCTCCTTTTCACTCCCGTTTTCACCATCCCTACCTCCCACTCCATCTCTCTCCTTCAGCGACCCCCACCTCTCTCCTTCTCTCTATCCCCAAATTTGTTCCCCCAATCTCTGTCTCTCTCTCTCTCTGTCTCTCTCTTTCTCTCTCTCTCTCTCTCTCTCTCTCTCTCTCTCTCTCTCATTCTGTCTCTCTCCAGCTCTCATGGTCTCCATGTCGTGGCCTCCTAGTCTCATGCTAATGCAGTAAGTGATCCAGCCGGGAGCTGCAGGGGTGACAGACCCCCTTGTTCCCAGGCAGGGATGTGGAAGAGCAGCACAGCTCACCCCATGGGAACAGGGCGACGGGGGAAAAGGAGGAGGAGAAGCAAAGAAAGCAGAGAAATTATCTAGGTGGAAAGTGGAGAGGAGGGGTGAAGGAGATGTTGTTGGATTGTAGACTCATCGAGACACATACGGAATGTGTGTGTGTGTATGTGTCTGTGTGTGTGTGTGTGTGTGTGTGTGTGTGTGTACTGTACAGTGTGCTTGGCGTGTGTCCAGTACGGAATGTGTTTTGTGAAGTCACAGGGATGCAGTTGGGGAGTCACAGGCGTCTTGTTGTCTACGTGTGCTGACCTACAAGATCATCCGATCTCCTCAATAATTGATTTCATGTGCAATAAGCCGCAATTGCTGTTGTTAACCTTTGTGATGCCTGACATAGACTGACTTGGTCTACTGTGTAGAGCTAAATGAATACCAATGTGTTCTTGCCAATATCATCAACTAGAGGGCCTCTGACATGTGAGGCTATTTTTGTGATTAAAAAAAGATGGACAATTTTACATATTTCTGCGGGCCACTGCATATCACATGATGCTCAATCTAAGTTTTCTCCCGATGGGTACACGCCAGAATTGTTAATATGCGCTGTTAAATGTGTGCTTGATGGACATTTTGTCTTTGCAATGAGCGAAAGAAGAAAGGCACCAATGGAGAACATATGACATTACTCAGTGTGCTGAATTGATGTCAGAACAGTTTATCTGATTCAGAAATAGAACATGAAGCCTCACCAAAAAAAAGAAGATTGTAGGTGACATCTGTAGTCACACCAATAAACTAATGTGGAGCACGCTTATGCAATATTACTAACCCACGATCTGGATTATTGAAAAGCAGAAATATGATTGTGGGATTTGTTCAACTCTACTCAAGGGGAACATGGCCTTAGGGACGAAGAGGTCAAGGGCTAGGGTACACTCTCATCATGGTGGACAGACATTGTGTCACCTACAGGTCAGTCCAGTGCTAATGCCTCAGGGTACAGTGAGGGCTTAATTTAATCCCCATGTTAATTTGGGACCTGAGCACCTCGAGGGTCAATCACTCATAACGCACTAGGAAAGCTATCAGTAACACACAGAACCTCACAGCCTTTATGTCCTGTCAAAAGGATGACCTCTGAGTAAATATTTCCAGCACGCTCTCTCTCTCTCTCTGAAGTGGCTGTCAACAATAATTACGGACTAGAGAAGACTTATTTTAATGGTTCTGCTTCCAATTTAGAGCCCCTGTGAAACCTGTTTCGTGTCCTTGGGGCAAAACAGATAGAACCTGATCTTCACAAGCGGAGAGAAAACAATACGCAGGGTTAAAGGGGAAGAGTATCCTGAATTTCTTGCTCATAAATTCCCATGGTGTAAATTCAAAGGCCTCAGACATAGACGCAAACAAGAATCTAGTACTTAAGGGAGTTTGTTTTTCAACAAAGTCTAACCCTACTTTTAGCAGTGCCCTGACGTTCAGCCAGATAAGCAGTAGTGCATTCGGAGGATAAGCACCTGGTTCGGCACAAGGCTAAGGTTGCTCAAAGAAATAGACACTTTATCTCATCCCCATTTGTCATTCCTCTCCACGGCACAGCATTTGTTTTCCTTTCCTTACTATTGCCATAAATCATATAATCATCCCATCAGCACTGGCATTTGTTGTGGCTGCCAGTTTAGTTAAAGGAGCACTGTAAGTACGGACCTCAGCCAAACACACTGGGTGCCAAACGAACAAACACAAAAACGAATTAATGTGTGCAGTCTGACTAATGTGTACGTGCAAACTGGCATAGTGTATAACTATATAACTAATGTAACTTAATTCCAGATTGTATTAACTGTTGTATTTACAATACCAAATCATCCAGGACAACTGTTGAAGCTTTGTCATCTAACAGGTCCACTAAGGTAGTCTTCTAACAGAAACATGCACACCTGTCACTGGTAATGGAAGAAAGTGACATTCCACTGAAGTGTACTTACCACTTAGAGACTTACTGTTGACTCAGAGTGCATGGACAAGCTTTCCGGCAGTATGTATAAAACTCTGATCTGGATCTAGGTGTAAACACCTCCAATCACACTGGCAGTTTAAATTCATTCAAATCCCAGTAAGTGAACACAATTGTAACAAGTTTGCCATAAACCAGTCTGGGCAAAAGTCGTTGTGGTGTTATTCTCTGTGCTGAAGCCAAAACAAAAATAAATCCTACACCAAAAACCCATTTATTTACGTGGAAAATCAATAATACACAGTCAATATAAATAACATAGTACGCGCGGTAGCCTTTTGCAAGGACACTTTTTATTGAAGAATTATACTTTTGTAATTGCCATTTAAAATATTTTTATTTGGGTTTATCTATATTTCAACACCTGTTGAAATGACACTACAGATACAGATTTAATCCTATTTCCTAAGTCAACTGAGGTGCGGGCCAATTTTTCTTTACATAAACAGTTCCGGGGTTGATTATGATGGTTAGGGTGGCTGTGCGCTTGCTAAGTGTTTCTGCCCCATCAGCAGAGCAGACCGTGCATTCAGCCGTGGCCAAACAGGAGAGGTGGCTGCTCCTCTAGCTGGCACAGACGCAGAAGGGGAGTGGGACGGAGCTGCAATGCAGTAAGTAGCTGTTCTCTCTGGGTGAAACAGAGAGAAACATTTAAAGTTTTAAGTTACAAGTGACAGTTAAGTGACAGTACTAAATAGACTGTGTGTGTGTGTTTGGTGGTGGGGGGGGGGGGGGGTTGGGGGGCGTTGGAGGGTGGGTTCAGATTGAGTTCTTCTCTCATGGCTTTTGCAATTCACTCAAAGGGAAACAACCAAACTCATTGATTTGTCATGGCAGACCGCATGGCTGACGAGTAAGGTTACTCAAACCTTTGATATCAACTTTAATATTAGGCTTCCATTGATGCACAGCCCAGATTTGTTTTGTGGAAAAACACAGGACCAAGCGGCCATGACTGGCTGTGACTGATGGGACCATTCAGATTACATAAAGCTTGTCAGGATATTGACTTCAGAACACGTCATAATTAATGACACACAAACACACAGTGCCCACACACTCACACTATGCCATTATCATGTGTCTTACCTCATTAAGAGTGGGCACTGCCAGTAAATTGATATAGCTTGTGCGGAAAGAAGCTGCTGTCCTGAGTGGGCAGGCGGAGCCCGAATGACAGCTGTGACCTCCTGCTGATTAAAAAGGAGAGAGATAAAGAAAATGCAGTTTGGGGCACAATGGCTCCGTCTCCTAAAGTACAGATAATGACTGGACCTGCAGTAGCACGTAAGCTACCTGCCTCAAGCTTGGACATTATCTGGCCTATTGATTCCCCAACCCCCCTCCATGGCCAGTAAGGGGCTTAAAGACCTACCTGTCCCCTATTATCTCCTTCCATCTTTCTATCACTCTGTATCTCTGCATTCCCCTCTACAGTGTGTCACAGAACCAGAAGTGACGAGGTTATACAAATGAAGGCGTCTTGACTGTAAGTGCTTATTGATCAGTGTTCTCAATTTATTCCAATAGAACCAGTGTCAAATAATGCCTGGCTCGACTTGTTCTTTGTTAAAGACCAGGGGACAGTACAAGATCCACGCCGCAGATACAAATATGCCCTCCAGTAGCAACTAAGGTGCTTTTTATTACGTCTATATTATTAGCCATTTTCCTGAGCCTCAGGGATGGACATGTTCTCTGTCTGTGCAGATTCTGTTGGCATGGAATTCCCGGTAGCACTCAAAAGGATGTTTAAAGAAAACACACAGGCAAAGTGCTTTGCCATTGCGTCATGTGACACCTGAGGTGTGTGTGTGTGTGTGTGTGTGTGCTTCCCGTACAGGGCGTGGGGATGGCATGCCAGCTTCTGTCTCAACCCGACTCCCACCCTCCTAGCAGAAAGAACAGGGCCCTGATCCATAGACAGGTTCATTTGTTTAACCCAACATAGATCATCCTGTCAGCAAATATAATGTCTATGTCAGTAAGTAGCACCCGCTGTGATAATCCAAGACATTATGAAACAAACATGTTTATGGCTGAGATACCACATTTGTAATGCGTAAATAATGTGTTAAACCCTCCTTGTGTTGCTCTGGAAACTTTTGCCGAAAGAAATAATAATACTGGCTTGCCTGACTTGAAGGTTCTATGTCAGCATTGAAAATCAAACTACACCAACAAAACCAATCTAGACAATTTAGACAATCTAAATGGGTGGGCGGCTGAAATATTGTAATCGTTAGTATCATTATTAGGTACCCGACTGGTAGCTATTGTAACCGTTGGTATTATTAGGTAGCTGAATGGTACAGCCATGGCAACTATTGTAACCGTTAGTATTATTAGGTAGCCGAGTGGTACAGCCCTGGCAACTATTGTAACCGTTAGTATTATTAGGTTGCCGACTGGTACAGCTCTGGCAACTATTGTAGCCGTTAGTATTAGGTGGCCGATTGGTACAGCAGGGCAATTACAATAACCTTTAGAAGTACTATTATAATTAGTATTACTATTCCCATTGTTAAAAATTTCCCAAATTTGCACACATATCCAAGTCCTCAAAACTGCACCCCATGTCATGCCCTCTCATTGTTCCAGTTGGTGGCGTTAAAGCAGCAGTTCAAAGATCCAAGTGTTAAAAAAATCATAAAAAATAGACTTTTAGGGTTACAGCTCTGGACATTTCAGTGTCCCTTGTAGTGAGATAAAACTTTCATATGCTGGCACCCATCACAAAACATGAAGGTCATCACCAAACAATAAATCGAAATCACATCGAATTCATGATAAAAATTCTGTAAAAAGAAGACTTCATGAAGCATTTAAAATTTCACAACTCAACCACTGTTATCACTGCTAGCAGTTTTACTTGCTTAACTGTCTTTGCCAACTGCTTAATAGTTTACGAGTGACAAGGAAAGGTTTTTGTTTTCAATATTTTTTTTATAATTAAGTCAGCTACCCTCTTAAGTTGGTACAAGCATGGGTAATCTTATTTTGATTATTGTCTTTTACTCTTCAAAGTCTTTGTAAAGGTTTAACAGATAACTCTCTTTACTGGTTTTGTGCGACTACTTGTAACTCGGGGAACTGCATGTCTGCAGCCGTTGTGGACAATTCCCAGTATGTGCCCCATCACCAGGGTCAAATGGTTTTATGGTAGCGCAGTGCTGCTTGACTAGTCTGTTCTGGTGTGAGTGCAGGTCCACCTGCCCTATCACATTCAAACCCCATGACCTAGTCTGTACCTAGGAAGAACAGTCTGGTGTTACATTCAGACTTACTAGATATATTTGCTGCCTGCGGGAGAAAGAGAGACGACCAATGTCAGAAAACGGACAAAGAGACCATTGTGTCGTCTGCCAGCCATCAGTTCCAGGTAGAAGGCCCACCTCGCCATTCTCTCTTTCCCCTCTTCCCCTCGGGCGGAGCCCACGCCCCGCCACACCCACCCACGGACACCAGATGACAAGCATCAGTCAGCCTGAGGTGACACAGACCACGGGCGTGAGCAGGTGCTGTGCTTGCGTGTCTGAGTGTGTGAGTGGGTGCGCGGGTGTGTGGTTTCTCCAGACATTTGCGCCACAGAAACGCGGTGGTCCAGGACGTCACACAGATGTGTGAGCACGTCAGAGGGCTATTGGACAGGAACATGACTCAAGATCCTCCAGTATGGGGTAAATGTCAAACTTCAACTGCTGACACGTGAACATGGTGCCATTTTGTTTTTCATGCCATGACGCAATACGCCTTCAATGAAACATAATTTTCTACCACATTTCTTCTAAACCCCAGAATCTTTTACCTCGTGCATCTTGTTTTCCTGAACCCAAAGTGAATGATCACAATCTGCCATTGTGTCACAGAGGCATTCTGTGAGACTTTTGAGACATCTATGTATAAGTGGACAAACAATCTGACTGAAATAAACTGCATACAGACAAAAAGATGCCAGGAACAAGAGTGGTTTCTGTATAAAGAACACAATAGCTGGCTAACCAGAAGAAAAAAAACATTGAAACCTCAAAGGGATTCAAGCTACTGCTGAGACCACAGGAGCCCTATAGTCACTGGTGAAACACCATCAAAAATGGTACTCTGCATTCCACAGGTAGCTATGTGTTTCTGTTGTGTCTGCTTACGAGTAAGCCTTGTCTTTATGTCATTGAGGAACTACATAAGTAGTTTCCACATGATCTGAACACAGCATCATCAAATGCATTACATCTTAGCATTGTCCCATAAACACACATCTGAACACCTCTTAATACTCAAAAGTCTTCTACAAAGCCTAATGAGCTTATCAACAACCTTTTCTCTTTTCACAAGTTGTCCAATCACTAACAACATTTTCGCAAAGCCTGTTATGGCTGTAACCCGACGCTACATAAACACTATTTGACTCAGTTCAAAAGCATTGCCGTCTATTCCTCCAGGACCACTTGCTCCACTAGCCACTGTTAAGTAGAGACTCCCAGATGGGAAGCCCAGAGTTATCTGAGTGGGCAATCTAACCCGACAACTCTCCCCCTGTATGGTGGTCAGGACAGGTAAAATGAACCGGTGGCCTTGAATTTGTAACCCTCCTCTTTCTCCTCTTCTCTGCTTGCATCTCTTTTTTTCTCATCGCCTGATTCCATACTTATTCTTTTAACTTAGTGGTGCATGATTCTGCTGTAGCCATAAGGTGCATGGGTTTGCAGGGATGAGGGGGGGGGGGGGGGGGGGTGTAGAAGAGAAGTAAAAAGGTCATTGGGTTTGAGTTAGGGAGTATGTATGGTCTTTACACCTACAGCCAGTCCCACTGGTCCTGGCAGAGGGGGCCATGTGTGCACCACAGGAAAGTGAACAGGAGCAGTGATTGGTTGGACACGGTGCTGAAAGAAATGTTACAGGGGCACAGCTATGGACCGTTTTGTGAAGGAGGGATCCCCCAAGCAGACCACCTGTGCGTTTGTGTTTGTGTGTGTGTGTGTGTGTGTGTGTGTGTGTGTGTGTGTGTGTATGTGCAAACACGTGTTTGCAGTCTAAGTAGAAATACATTGCATATAGGAAGGTCTGTGTGTGTTTGTACGTGGGCAATGTAAGTAACATTGGGGGGGCCAGGAATTGAGAGTCAACCAAAGGAAAGCAAACTCTGGAATGGGAACGATTCTACCATAAAGTAATGTGTGTGAATCAATCTATGTGTGGTTTGACATAAAATCTAATTCTGTCT
This sequence comes from Galaxias rostratus, assembly GCA_036024795.1. Classification (NCBI taxonomy): domain Eukaryota; kingdom Metazoa; phylum Chordata; class Actinopteri; order Galaxiiformes; family Galaxiidae; genus Galaxias; species Galaxias rostratus. The sequence goes on along the minus strand of JAVQJS010042587.1, from coordinate 4,284 downwards.
GCTTTGGTTCAGGTTGGAACTTTATGTGTGGCTTTTATAAAAAACCTGTGCGTGTGTCTCGATTTGTTAAAGGAAAGTGAAAATTTGAGCAATGGCCCTTGAAATGAGGCAGAAACATGATCCAGACAGCCGTGAAAGAGGCACCCCTCCTCCTGTGCCCTCTTCTTCTCTAGCGTCTGCTCTTGCCCCCTTCACTCCCTTGGTTCTTTTGTCGCTACCCCTCTTAGATCATGGAACATAGACACCTGCCACACACACACACACAAACACACTCACACTCACACACACACACACACACACTCCCACACACACACACACACACTCACACACACACATTTGTTTCCCAAGGGACATACTGTAGTAGATGAGCTTTTCGAAAACCCCTAAGGGGAGGTGAGATTGCACCTGGAGTGACAGGAAACATGCTCGGACACTGACCATTGCATGTGGCCTAACCTGATGTGCGATTTAAAATCAGATAATTGACTGACGGTACATAACTAAGACCTGTTATTTTATAGGTTAAGTATATTTATCTGCTGGGTCAGATGTTATCATCGACCAGCTGTCATTGTACTGGATAAACAAACCTAATGTACATCCAACTCATAAGGCAAAGGCAAAACACTTACAAAATATCAAAACACCAGACTCTCCCTCAATTCGAAAAAAGCTCTCTGCGGAGATGGCCAGTCAGACTTGTTGGTCTAAAACAACAACAGCTCTGTCTCTGGCTGGTTGGCGGAAACTGTCTTTCTGCCGGGGAGAAGACGGGATCCCTGCGTGCATTGTGCCGTGCTGCGGTGTGTGTTTGAACCAACCTGTCAGCGTGCAGATTGCCTGCTCTCACTGCTGAATGGGAGAGCATGCGGAACACGGCCATGCTCCATTGCAGCTTTATGTCGCATGCTGTGCCAAACCACTTCAAATCGCCTAGCAGCCGGCCCTTTAGTGGCAAACATCTGGCCCATTATCAGCTCCCAACTTTAGTAAGAAGTTCTATCTCTCTCTTTCGCTCTCTACTGTCTCTCTCTCTCTCTCTCTCTCTCTCTCTCTCTTTCGCCGTCATACAGACAATGTTCAAATAAACTGTTACAGATGTGTGAAGGATCATGCTCACCCCAGGACCAACCCCCCTCTTGTTCTCTGTTTTGTAGGAGTGTCGCACATTCCTTTCTTCTAGGAACTGCGCACCTATAGCATTGTTCCTAAAAACAGAATAAAGGGAATGTGTCTGTGTGTGTCTGCACAAAGGTCACACATCTGAAAACCATAGCCATAGAATTACGGCCATGCATTATAATGTAAGTTTGTGTGAGAGACAAGGTAACTATATTTTGAACCTGGTAAAGTAAGGAATGTACAGACCCACACCACCTTCCATTTTTTGAATGTGGTCCTCTGTCAAGAAACCTTCCCAACATGTGACCCCCATTTAGAAATGTTTTTCTCTGAACCCCTTAATTTAAGATTTGTAACTGTTTGACTGACTGCTAATAACCTGCATGACAAACAAGACCATGTCAAATGTATGCAAATGTCAGAAGTGAGTCAGCACTCTTCAATGCAGGCGTTACACCAAGCCTCTTACAGTAAGCCACATTTCTACGTACATTGGCCGGCACCCAGCAGTACCAACCCAAGAACCGACATACAACCCAAAACACTGAGAGCACGACGCTAGTAGTCGCCATACTAGTGTATGGCAGTAGGACATCTTCCTTTTTGCCTCTTTATTAGTCAGCTCGTCTTCTCCATGTCCTCTACATTCTTTTCCTCTTCTGGGAAGGAACTAGGGGAAAAGTGAGACAGAGGGATAGAGAGTAGGAGAGAGAGTAGGAGAGAGAGAGAGAGGGGGCGGGGGGTGAAATATGAAGGATGAATAATGCAATGAGGTTCTCTGATGCTGATCATCCAGGCTGAGGTTCTCAACACCTGTCAAAGACGATGACTTCATACCCTGTCATGTACAGTGTGGGCTGACCAGTCCTACAGGGCCCTCACAGTCCACTGTGACTACTGCATCGGTTTCCCTTGGTCACCGATACATAAAAAACAACCCTCAAAATTGCACATTGGCTGATGTGATGAAAGAGTTGACCTGGGTATATTAAGGCATCCAGTTCATACTTCCTGTCTGAACAATGAAAATATATTATGCATGTAACTATCAAAAGGCATTTGTTACACTTCTGTGTTCTTCACATGAGATCACAGGAGACCAAAGACATAACACGCCTGCACTTTTGTTGAGCTAAGGGAAATATATATGTGTGTGTGTGTGTGTGTGTCTGTGTGTGTGTCGGTGTGTGTGTTGGTGTGTGTGTGATCTCCACAGCAGTGTAAAACTAGCCCCAGTGCTGACAGCTCTGCCGTGAAACACACAGGTTTCCTTTCAGAGGCCCGGGTTTTGAGGTTAGCACTTCGTCTATTAGCTACTGAGTAAACATGATTAGCCATTCTCTAAATGCTGTCAATGCAAGCTCACAGCTCCTTGTGAGGTCCTTGTGTTTGTGTGTGTGAGAATATCTGTGTGTCTGTGTGTGTCTGTGTCCTGTTCCCCGTACGGAGCAGGGGTTTCAAATCTGTGTGCTACACTGAAGGCTTCTCTGCATCTCCCTCTATTTGTTTGTGTAAAGGTCTGCGAGGCAGCCTGGCCGGGTATCCTTTCTCCTTCCACACTTCCTTCCCTCGTCTGGTCTCCTCTTTTCAGGCACTCATACAGCTCTGTTTGTTGTGAGTGGTGCATGTGTATGCCTGGTTCAATTTATTGCGAGCGTATGCATGACAGTTCATATAGATGTTTCTTTCTGTTTATTTATAACACCAGAAACATGTTGAGACAAAGTGTCAACAAAATGGTATGCACGACTCTGTTTGCAAAATACTGATCAAGAACAACGGCACGATGCTCAGGGAGTAAATGTTCATCATTTAAAAAACTGACAAGTTATGCTGTATTTAGATAGGCAAAGGATACTTGATTTGGAATTTCAAGACATTATTCCCTCTTTTGAACAGAATCTGGCAGGACACACATTTGTATCGCAAGAGTCTAACAGTGGCACAACACCGCACTGTATTAAAGAGCATGTGAAGCTATCATTATCAAACACGCACCTGAAATGCCCTGGTTTACCATCACTACCTACCTCACCTTAATCTGAATAGAAGTCTAATACAGCAAGTCCTTCACACCATCACATCATTCTTCCTAAACTTCCTCTCCGCTCTCTCTCTCTGACCCTCTACACTCTTGTCCACATTGTTACATATTTCATGATGTCGGAGTAATAATTACAGAGCCGTTATAAATCATGTCGACTGCCAAGCGCTTTGGAAATGTGCATCGGTGAGCCATTAAATATTAATGATGTATTTTAAAGTGAGAGGCTGAAGGCAGTTATTACTGGACTCAATCTTGCTTGCTGTTACGACTAATTCTCTTGCACAGTTGTGCAAACCCTGCATGTCCTTCATTAATCATTTCACAGTACAGTTTAGCTGACACTTTGTTTTACTGAACTGTACCATGTCCTACAGCAGTAGGAAGTGCATGATTTGTTAGCATTATAACTGTCCGTATTAATTCTCTAAGTGTCTCCCTCAAACCTCAATGGACTTTCTGGCAGATCTGCTATCATCACCAACAGCCATTCATAAACGTATTCTCGCTCTCTTTCTCAAATGTGTTGATGTTTTTTTTTGCTCCACTGGCTCAGGGCAGTGATTTCTTGCATTTTACTCTGCCCCCAGATGTGTATGTAGACAGCTGCTAAATGTGTATCCATGTTGTGGGTTTTAAACCACTCATGGATTTTGAGATACGCTTACTCAAGCAACACACATGTACACACACACATACATATAACCAAAGCAAAAAGTAACTAAGGTAGTGAGAGTGAGATTTGTAAAGTGATGTTTTGTGACTCCCTTGACAGTCACAGGGGCACTGGGATACCTGTGCTATACCTTATCCCAAAGCAAATAGGCGTGTGGTCCATGAACAAAGTTCTGCACAGGGGCGTCAGGAAGTGTACCGTTTAATCAGAAGCTGGCCCAGGTTATTTACTGTCCTAATTTTATATCTAGGGCTTGTACTGGTGATAGGGACAGTGTGCTGGTCTAAAGCACATACGCCAAAAGCCATCTGTCCCAGTGAGTGTTAACAGAGCTGCAGATTACGTCTGCAGAGAGAGAGAGAGAGAGAGAGAGAGAGAGAGAGAGAGAGAGAGAGAGAGAGAGAGAGAGAGAGAGAGAGAGAGAGACACAGACACACAGAGA
>JAVQJS010042579.1:0-22885 GCA_036024795.1 Galaxias rostratus | reverse complement strand
CAGACAGACAGACAGACAGACAGGCAGGCAGGCAGGCAGGCAGGCAGGCAGGCAGACAGACAGACAGACAGACAGACAGACAGACAGACAGACAGACAGACAGACAGACAGACAGACAGACAAGGTGGTGGTGGTGGGTGACTGTTGGGCTGAACAGGCTGGGGCTTCAAGTGAGCGAGACCAAGGCGATGTTGCTCGACGTACGAGACACCTTAAAGGAGGAGGACCATTTCCGAGAGCATGTGGAAAATGTGTATGTGTGTGTGCGTGTGTGCGTGTGTGTGTGTGTGTGTGTGTGTGTGTGAGAGTGTGTCTATGGGTGTGGGTGTGTGAGGGAGTGTGAGTTTGTGTTTGTGATGACTGGCCGTGTGTGTGGATGGTTCTATGCATTATGCAGCATTCATCTGAATCAGTGATATCAAACCCCCTGGTGATTATGCCCAAGGCTGCCTACTGATGAGTCTGGCTCATCACACACACACACACACACACACACACACACACACACACACACACACACACACACCCACGCACATACACATTGACATACACACACAGTTTGGCTGGCTGGAGAGATATCAAAGGGGCCACGCACCTGTCGAGTCGCCCTGACCCAAGGGCCACAGATGGACTCCTCTCCTCCTCCCTCGCTCCTCTCCTCCCTCTCATCCGTCTCTCTTTCTATACATCCCTCTATAACCCATGCTATACGCTTTTCTGAGGAGTGTAGAATGAATGGATGGATGGATTTGTGTGGTTCTTGTGAGTGTTACACAAGTGTGTGTGTGTGTGTGTGTGTGTGTGTGTGTGTGTGTGTGTGTGTGTGTGTGTGTGTGTGTGTGTGTATGTGTTTATGTGTACACATCTGTTTGTGAGGGAGGGAGACGGGTAGAGAGGGAGATGGCGGTGGCTCGTTGCAGAGGCTTTAACATTGAAGGCGATAATGATTATTGATTTAATCAAATTGGTTCAATTGAACAAATACCACCAATACATCCCCTTGTCATATGTCATAAATGGTAGTGATTGTGTTCACACTGTGTGGGAGGATGTGAGTCTGCCTCTCTCTGTGTGGGTGTGTGTGTGTGTGTAGTCTGTAGTTAAACTAGAGTGAACTCAATGCACCCTTGTAGTTTGACATGTTGTTAATTTGAGTTGGATGGCCCTATCGATCTACACAACATGAGCTGTTGGGTTCAATAACCCCTTCATCAGCTGAGTTAACCCTCCTGTTCTCTCCCCCTCCTCTCTCCTCCACTCCTCTCCTTTTCTCCTCTCCTCTCATCTCCTTTCCCTTTGTAAAACCAAATGAAAGGGGGACTTGAGGTTTGAAAAAGCGAGCGGGAGTAAGGGCGACAAAAAGAGTGTGAGAGCAGGGAGGGCGGCCAATGAAAAAGAAGGAAGGAGGTAGAGAGAGGTGCCATGAAAGAAACAGAGATATAAGCTGATAAGAGAAAAAAGGGCAAATTATCGCAAAGCTGCTTTAGGCAAAGTGCTTGGGAAATGTAATCAGGTGTCGATTGGGAGTTTCATGAAAATGGTTTAATGAGTAGAAAATCTGTTACATTACTTGTTATGCATAATACAATCTGATTTCTTTTGAATTACTTTTTGAATTACTTTTGGAGAACTACTTACAATATTTTGCATTCACAGAACTTAGAAAAGATAAGGATTTGAAAATAAACGTATCAAAGCACAATGTTACCTTAAACAATGTGTCACACAGGACACTATCACTAGAATATGGAAAATCTTATTTGAATTTTGTGCAGCTAAATTCACAAAATGTTATTTAGTAGCCGGGCCATATTAGAAGCTTGTCGTTTGATAACGCCGTTATCACTCAGCCCTTTTCCTCGGGAGGAGAGCGAAATGGTTGGAGTTACAGTGGGTAAGGAAAGGGAAGAGAGAGGAAAGCTCAGCCTGAGCCTGGGGCCTCTGCCAGCTCCCTCTGTCTCCTCCGATCACACTCTGGCGGCTTGGGGGCGAGCCCTTTAACCTTTAGCATGTGTTCTAACGTTTACTGACCAGCATCAAGGCTAATAGCCAAACAGCCTATTTATAGTCTGCTTAGCAAATGGAGGATATTGCCCCATTTCTGATTTATGAATATCACGAGCTGAACACAGCTTTAGAGGAATATTCCCGAAGAGAAATACAGTGTGTTTACTCTTTTTTTTCTGCTGCCAAAGCAAACATAGGGAAAAGCGAGAAGGCATGGTAGGGCCCTCGAGCGGCTTCCGGTATCCATGACGGATCGGTTACGACGCCACGTTAGTCCCACTGGGGTGCAGCGCAGAACCCAGCGGAACCATAAGCCACGTCTTCTCTTTGTCTCGCCCCCTCCAGATCGGCTCCTTCTTCATGATCAACCTGTGCCTGGTGGTGATCGCCACCCAGTTCTCGGAGACCAAGCAGCGCGAGCACCAGCTGATGCAGGAGCAGCGCGCCCAGTGCCTGTCCTCCTCCACCCTGGCCAGCCTGGCCGAGCCGGGGGACTGCTACGAGGAGCTCTTCCAGCTCGTCTGCCACGTGCTCCGCAAGGCCAAGCGCCGCTCCGCCGCCATCTACTACATCCTGAGGGGCAAGACGCCGCCCGCCGGGGGCCGGGCCAACCGCCGCGGGGCCGGGGGGGTCGGAGGGGCCGGAGGAGGGGGGAACGTGAACGGGGACAGGCGTCACGGCAGGCACCCGCGACGTAAGTGCCTCTCCCGCGTGGCTGTGGCGCCGTGCTGGTGTCGCTAGCACGTCGGAGGACGGAGGAAGCTGGTCCTGGTGGAACGGCTGTCCTCGGTTCCAATGTTTTCATCTCGTACATCCACACATTGAACTGTTTAGACAGTGTGACTGAATTTTATTTGTGTTTCTTCTCTAGAGGCCCACTGCCCCCATCAGAGCAAGCCCGACCACGGCCCCCAGCAGCTGGCCAACTCCATCGCCCTGTCCATCACTCAGAACCCCGAGGACTGCCCCCAGTGCGCCGCCGCCCTGTCACTCAGAGAGGGGGCGGGGCCCGCGGGCGACTCGGCCAACGACGAGGAGGAGGAGGCCGTGGAGGACACGGACAGGGAGGAGAACCACCTGGAGGAGCGCAAGGGGGAGGAGGAGGAGAAGAAGAAGAAGAGGCGCGCGTGTTTCGGGCGTTGCAAGGACGGCTGGGACGAGATGCGGAGGAAGCTGTGGGGCATCGTGGAGAGCAAATACTTCAACAGGGGCATCATGATCGCCATCCTCATCAACACCATCAGCATGGGCATCGAACACCACAACCAGGTGAGAGCCGCCCTCGCTCCACAGGCCATCCTCTCCTATACGCTTTAGACTTCACGGAGAACCACGTGGTCCTCCAGACCGGGAAGCTCCGCTGCTGTAGATCAACCAGAACGAACCGCTCCCCACACCTCAAGCAGGGGTAATGCTTGAGATTTAAAGGGCCAAACTCTGAAGATTTAGCTGAGAGCCATCTTGGAGCCTAACCCCCAGAAGAAGTAGGAGTGTGATTCGGAGACAAGTGTCACACACACTCTCCCTCACATCACCGCTTACAGGCACGCATACACACACACACACACACACGCACACAGACACACATACACTCCCTCACATAACCGCTCACGCTGACACACACACACATCCACATACGCACACACACACACACACACACACACACACACACACAGAGTTCCGCGTCACATGCCTTCCATTTCCCCCTCTGGCTCTGCTCCACCTCGCTCACCTCATCCTGACTCTTTCTTCTCTTCAGCTTCCTCATTCCTCCTATCCACCTCTTCCTGTCCCCACTCCTACCCTCCTCCTCCACTCTCTCCATCCCTCTATCCGTCAATCCAGCCTTCCCACCTATACCCGTCTCACCCTGTCCATGGCGTCTTTTCTCTCTCTACCTCCTTTCAACTCTCTCCCAGCCCTCCCTCCCTTCCTCCCTCTCTCTTTCTGTCACATCCACCCACTCGCTCCTTGACGGTGTACAAAGAAGTTGCCTCTCTCATTTGGGAAGTGTCTAAGAATAACAGAGGTGTGTGTGTGTGTGTGTGTGTGTGTGTGTGTGTGTGTGTGTGTGTGTGTGAGTGTGTGTGTGTGTGCGCGTGGGCAAGAAAAAGTCAGGCTTTGGTTACACAACTCTCTTTCTAACACAGACCACATTACACGTCGGCCTCCTCTGGCCAGAATGAGATAAAAATGGGGCTGCTGTGTGTGTGTGTGTGTGTGTGTGTGTTTGTATGTGTGTGTGTGTGTGTATTTTTGCATGCGTGCGGGCGTGTGTACGTGTGTGTGTGTGTGTGTGTGTGCATACTGCGGTGAACACCGGCAGTTACCTCATGTGGTTTTCCTCCATATCAGGTTGTCGGAAATGGCTCCTTAGCCGCATTTACTCACCCCAGTTAAACTGTACTCTGTGCGTGTAAGTGTGCATGTGTGTGTGTGTGTGTGTGTGTGTGTGTGTGTGTGTATGTGTTTGTGTGTGTGTGTGTTACGGCAAGAAAGAGCTTGTGCAAAACAGAGTGAGAAACGGAGAAAAAAAAGGGGGTGGGGGTTGAGTGTGTGCGGGTGACAGGGAAAAAGACAGAGAGATTGATTGTGTGTGTGTGTGTTCGTGTTCGTGATGGGCCCAGCGTAACCCTTTGTGACCTCCCTGTGGCAGGAGATGTCCAGCTCATCAGAGGTCACAGTCAGGAGCAGCCGGGAGGTCATCCCAACCCAGCAGGTCACGATGGTCCACGATCAGCAGGTATATAGAAACAACACACGCAGGCACGGAGGCAGGCGCGCGCGCTCGCGCACACACACACGCACGCACGCACGCACGCACGCACGCACGCACGCACGCACACACACACACACGCACACACGCACACACACAGACCTTGATTTCCCTTTAGAAACCACCAATTATATAGAACGCAATTATAATACAAAAGAAATACTATATTTGCTACTAATTACTGCTTCTAAGAATAGACTTTGAAATGAATGCCACTTACAGTTCAACCACGGTGGGGAGAACACAGGGGATGATTCTCTCCCTCAGACCATGTATCTTTCCTTGGGGGGAAAACAATGGGAATCTGCTTCTCTGGCTGCCGTTATGTTGATGATGTGTCTTCCTTCTCTTCACAGGTGACTCAAGATCAAAGACTCCTGCAGAATAATGCCCAGCTCGGTTACGGACACCATTACGATGAAACAGGTGGAGCTTTTGGGGAATTCTATCCTTTCCCTTTCTTTCGTATTGTAATAGTGGCACTCTTTATTTGCACCCCCTCTGTCCGGCACGCTGCGTTGCGTGGCAATGATTTGCCGGGGAAGCGACGCGGGGCTTCATTTTCCGCGGTCGAATTAAGGGGGACGGCGCCGTGAAAATGAATTGGATTGCGGGTGATTTCCAATTCGCTGCGTGGCAACCAATCTAATTTGGCCACGGGAAGGTGAAATAGTGCCAGTGGAAACAGTGGAGTCACTGCCACCGGCAATTTAGGAAAGCTTAAAAATGACTAGGGAGTAGGGGAGGGGAGGGGGGTGGGGGGGCTTTGTTTGGCAATTAAATTATTACATTTATATTTATGAAATGTAGTTTGCCCCAACCCACGTGGCCCCAGATTCCAGTGCTGACTGATCTAATGAGACAACTTGTGTGGCTCTGTCTCCTTCAGTGACGCTCATAGGAGGAGAGGACCTGCCGAAGGTCTCCACGCGGGCTTTGAAGCAGCAGTACGAAAAGACGGTGGAGGAGGCCGCGCCGAGCAAGCAAATTAAGGTAATGAGACGTGTGTGTGTGTGTGTGTGTGTGTGTGTGTGTGTGTGTGTGTGTGTGTGTGTGTGTGTGTCGATGTGAGAGACGTTAGCGGGGCCCCTTGTCGTTATTATGCATCTGCATGCAGATGCCGATCGGGCCGCCTTGCCGTCACCATCAGATCTGAGGGGAGAAGGCTGGGTGGATGAAAGACACTGTGTTTTCAGCACAAACTCAGTCAATGAGCGGACGGTCCTTTCCCCCTGTCCTCTTTCATCTTTCACACCTGCTTCAGCTCTTTGTAATAAGTCTATCTCATTACACCTTTGTGTATTTGTTTTTGGTTATTGGTTTCTCCCACCATAAGAGAGATCTGACTCGCCAAGTGTGTCCGCCTGTCTCCATCTCAAACACTTGGATTCTAACGGCGATACAACTGTCCCTGTTCCTTTCTTTCCATTAACACCAAACAAACAAAAAACAACATAACTCTAGATTGATATGGATTTCGACCAGTTTCAATGGGCCCCGGTCAACCAGTCCTCGCAGGGCGCGGCCATATCCAGCTATGAGACGTCGTCCACGGTGAGATCAGCGACGGCCACTACCTCCTCGTCCGCCACGGCCGTCAGCACCTCCTCCGTGGCCTTGGAGAGCGCCGATCCGTTTCCGCCGCCGCCCACCGACATGCCCCAGGTCCCCCGGGAGTTCTCGGATGACCACGCCTCTCCCCAGCCCCAGGAAGGGCCCTCCGACGCGCCGAGGCACACGATGAACAAAGAGCAGTACTTCAAGCAGAAGAGCATGGCGGAGCTGAAGCGCCTCTGCAAGCACATCAACCCCGAGTTCCGCAAGCACATGGAGGCCGACTTCCTGAGCCAGGTGACGGAGACGGAGGACGGCGAGGAGGGGGACGAGGAGATGGTGGCGGGGGAGGTGCAGCAGGCGTGCTACGCGTTCGAGAACGACGGTAGCAGCCCCAGCAAGTGCATGAGCCCCGAGAGGGAATACCTGGAGTGGGACGAGATCCTCAAAGGGGAGGTGCAGTCCATGCGCTGGATGTTTGAGAACAAGCCCCTTGACGCCATCAAGGACGAGACGCCGGACGAGGACGAAGGGAGGAACATCAGTCAGCAGGAGATCATCGCGGGGAAAGACGTCCGCTACACGGCGTGGATGTTTGAGACGCAGCCCATGGACGAGTTGGGAAACGAGACGCCCGATTCCGCCGAGCGCGGCGGGAAGCTGACAGAACTAGCCAGAGGGGACGTCCGCACTGCAACCTGGCTCTTCGAGACCCAACCGCTAGACGGCATGAACCGAATTTACCAAGGAGACGAGCAGGAAGCCATAGGTGTGGTCGTTACCAAGGACATCACTGGCGGCGACGTGAAGACCGCCAGGTACCTCTTTGAAACACAGCATCTAGATTCGCTCAGCCACACCGAGACGTTCGATGAGAGCCACATCCTGAACCTGAAGTCCGAGCTGGAGGAGATCAAAGGGGAGGTGAAGACCACCACCCGAATGTTCGAGACTCAGCCCATGTGCGTCATCAGGGGAGACTCCGGGGAGATGCTGGAGATCACTACCATCCGTCGGGAGGAGACCGAGAAAGGAGACGTGAAGACCTCCCGCTGGATGTTTGAGACTCAGCCCCTGGATATGATCAACAAGGACCCCGCAATGGTGAAGCTCATCTGCGGCGTGTCAATGGAGGACAACTCCCAGGGAGGTGTAAACAGAGGAAGATGGCTATTTGAGACCAAGACACTGGACACCATTAAAGATGAGGAGTGGGAGAGCTCACGTAAGCAGAGGGAGGAAATCATTGGAGCCGACGTGAGGAAGCACTGTCTGGTGTTTGAGACTCAGCCGATGGACAGCCTGAAAGACAATGCTAACGCAAGACCCCTACCATCAGAGGAGATAGTGGGAGGTGATGTAAGGTCTGCCACTCATCTGTTTGAAACCGTGCCTATTGAGAATTTGAAAGATCTTGCTGAAGTAGGTAAACTACAAAAGAGGGTCGCCTCTGAGGAGGAAAAGGGGGACGTGAGACATCAAAAGTGGGTCTTTGAAAGTCAACCTCTTGAAAACATAAGAGAGGAGAAAAAGGAATTTGCTAGAACAATAAACATTCAAGAACTCGACAAAGGGGATGTAACTAATTATAAAGAAAGATTTGAAACCCTCGATTTGAGTAAATGCAATGGGACCCAGAAAATACAAATTGAAGGTGTAACAAGTGGCTCTGTTAGATCAAACAAAGATTTATTTGAATCAACTCCAACCTATGCCATGCAAGATAGTTCTGGCCACTACCACGAAGTTAAAACAGTGCGCCGTGAGGAAATCGTTAAAGGAGACGTACGAAGCTGCAGGTGGATGTTCGAAACGCGGCCCATCGACGAGTTTGATGAAAGTATAGATAAATTCCAAATCATAAAAGGCATATCAAAACAAGAGATTGAATCGGGGGACGTGAAAACGGCAAAGTGGCTCTTTGAAACCCAAGCTCTCGACGCCATTAAATGTTTCGAAGAGGAGGACAAGACGGTAAAAGAAGGTATTCAAATTGAGAAGGGCGACGTGAAGTCGTGCAGATGGTTGTTTGAGACCCAGCCGATGGACGTGCTCTACGAGAAGTCGGAGAAGAGCGAGACAGACGTGGAGGAGGTCCACAAAGGTGACGTGAAGACGTGCACCTGGCTCTTTGAGACGCAGACGCTGGACAACATCCGCGACCACACGGAGTCCGACACCATCCTCAAGACCTGCACCGTGAACCAGGAGGATGTCCACGGCAAAGACGTGCGCCTGGCGCGCTTCCTCTTTGAGACGGAGAAGCTGGAGAACATCACGGGAGAGGACAACAGCTCCTTCCGGCGTGTCACCAAGATCGACATCGATTCCGGCGACGTCTCGAGGATGAAGTTTGTCTTTGAGAACCGGTCCTCCGACATCATGACGTCGACCTCGGAGGAGACCATGCAGCAGCTGAAGACGCGCCAGGCAGAGGACATCCAGAAGGGGAACGTGGTGAACTGCACATGGAAGTTTGAGAACCAGGCCATTGACGCCATCCGGGACAGCTCCGAGGAGAGCAAGGAGACGCGCACGGTCACCGACGTCCAGGGCGGCAACGTGGACAAAGGACGCTTTATTTTCGAGACCTACTCCCTCGACAAAATTCAAGAGGAGTCCAGCGAGACGGAGATCTCCACGATCACCAACATCATCCGGGACGAGATAGAGAGGGGAGACGTGAAGAACTACACCATGATGTTTGAGTCCCAGCCCCTGTACGCCATCCGCGACAAAGAGGGCCACTACCACGAGGTCACCACCGTCACAAAGGAGGAGATCATGAGGGGTGACGTGGTGGGCGCCCGCTGGCTCTTCGAGACAAAGCCGCTGGACGCCATCCGGAACACGGAGGAGGTCTACGTCATCAAGGCCGTGACCGAGGAAGATATCCAGAAAGGAGACGTCAGCTCGGCCAGGTACCGGTTTGAGACGCAGCCCCTGGACGAGATCTGCGAAGACACCAAAACCACCACCAAAACCGTGGAGGACATCCGGGGAGGAGACGTGAAGGCCAACGCCCAGCGCTTCGAGGGCGACGAGATGTCCCAGAAGTGCGTCCGCACGGTGAGCGTGAGCGAGATCCAAAAGGGGGACGTCCGGTCCTCCACGTGGATGTTCGAGACGCGCACCATCGACCAGATCCGCGGCGAGGGCGCCGAGTACGAGGACATGGAGAGGGTGACGAGGGAGGAGGTGATGAAGGGCGACGTCAAGCAATCGGTGTGGCTCTTTGAAGAGCAGCCTCTCGACAGAATCAGAGATGCCGACGGCGCCCGGGAACCCGTGGCCCGGGAGGCGATCCCGCCGGGCGACGTCAAGACGACCACGTGGCTGTTTGAAAGCAACCCCCTCGCCGGCTTCAACGAGGGCCGCGTGGCCAAGACCGAAATAATGGGCAAGAGCATCAAAGGGACCTTGGAGGAGCTCTACAGCCAGAAAATGGTGGAGTCACAGGGGATCCTCCTGGAGGCCGACGAGATAGGGGACGTGAGGATGTGCAAGTACAGGCTGATGAACCAGGAAGCCCCCGAGATCCAGAGGGAGGAGGTAATCCGGGGCGACCTGAACAACATCATGGTGAACCTGCTGAACCGCCGGGAGACCACAGAGAAATGCATCACCATCGACGAGGAGGAGCGAGGCCACGTCAACACCACGGTCAGGCAGCTGTTCCACCAGGAGCACGGCTCAAACGTGGAGAAGGAGGAGGTCATCCGGGGGGACATCCAGGAGGCCATCAGCAGCCTCCTCAGGGAGGAGGGCTCCTCCAAGCGGGGCATCCTCATTCAGGAAGACGAGAAAGGTGACGTGAGGATGACCATCTACTCCCTGCTGAACAAAGAGGAAGGTGGGGGCTTGGAGAAGGAGGACATCGTTCAAGGAAATGTGAGCCGAACGCTCCAGAGGTTGATGTCAAACCCGGGTTCCGAGGATTCTAAAAAGATCCGGATAGGGGACACAGAGAGAGGCAACGTCAGCTTCTACTCCACGTGCATTGAGTCTGGAGCGCTGGACTACCTCAGACAACTGCAGTTTGAGTCGGGGGAAACGGAGGAGAAAATTGAGAAAGAACTGATCCTGGGCGGGGACGTCCAGGAGGCAAAGATTAGCCTGAGGCGGAACCAGCAGCACGTGGGGCGCACAGTGGCGGCGGACGACATTGTCCCCGGCGACGTGCACAACACGGTGCAGGTCTTCATGACGGAGCCTGCCCCTCGCCTGAGCGGCCTGCAGAGGGAGGAGGTTGTCAAAGGAGACCTGAGGGCCGCCCTGGACTCCCTAACCCAGGCTGCCGGGCAGAGAGGCAGAGTGGAGAAGGAGGAGGTGGTGAAGGGGGACATCCCCACCACCCTGCGCTCCCTGGAGGAGGCGCAGCACCAGGCCAGGGAGACAGAGAAGCCAGAGATCGTGCCGGGGGACATCCGAGGTGCGCTCCAGTCGCTGGAGAAATCAGCTACGGCGAAAGCCGAGGCGTCGGTGGAGGACTTGGTTCCCGGCGACGTCAAAGGCACCCTGAAATCCCTGGAGGAAGCCAAGCAGGCGGTGAGAGAGTTGGAAAAGGAGCAGATTGTCCGGGGGGACATTCACACGGCCATGCAGCACTTGCAGGAGGCATCAAACGACAAGAAGGTGTACCAGCACCAGGTGAGCGAGCAGGGTGACGTGAAGGGCACCATCCAGTTGCTGTTCGAGCCCCCCACCTCCCCGAGGATGCAGCGGCGGGGCAGCACCGAGGGGGACGTGCGCACCTCCATCAAGACCCTGTACGAGGGCCAGGAGCAGACTCAGGCGGAGAAGGAGGAGGTGGTGAAGGGAGACGTGCAGGGTGCCATAAAGTGCCTGATGCAGAAGAAGCAGTATTCAAATCCCAAGCGTATGTATCAGCACAAGAAAGGCCGGGCGCCAGGAAAAAATCCATTACCGGCACAGCAAGCCCCGCACGAACGCTCGGCCGTGGCGGCGAGCGAGTGTGTGGCGGCCGAAACGGCGCCCGCGGTGAGGAACCTGTCTCAGAGTGCTGACTCACTGAGCCGTGTGCAGAAGCACAGCGGGGGGCAATCAGGGAAAAGTAGGACCTTTGTGCGGGAGAGCCACTCGGTTAACACGGCCTCGGCTCAAGAGGAGCACTCTGTGTCGGCAGTCACAACAACGAACCTGTCGGAGGCCTCCCAGCAGCAGCAGCAGCACCCTGTGGAAGAGCACATTGTGAAGCAGAAAGTGCCGCCGCCCCCACCCAAAGTGCCTCACCCCCAGCAGGCCCCACTGAAGGCGCCAACAAGCCCACCTCCTCTGAAAGTATCGCCGATCCCAGAGAAAACACCACAGGCACCACCCCCACAGAAAACACCACCCCCGCAAAAGATGCCGGCCCAACCACCACAAAAACTACCTAAACCTCTAATCATAAAAAAGAAGAATGTGACTAATCAGCAGACTAGCGAGAGTAAAGCAGTGCTGGAGGCAAACGTGATGAAAGAGGATCAGAACACATCCCAGACAAACGTAACCTCCGTGCAAACGCAGGCGGCAAAGACCATCAAGCATGTGCAGACTACGGTGACAGAGCACAGGACCGTGTCACAGAGGCAGACCGTAACGGCTGCCTCGGCGACGGAGCACATTGCCGTCTCACAAAAGCAGGCTGCCACGGCGACGGAGCGCGTGGCCACCTCACAGAAGCAGGCTGCCACGGCGACGGAGCGTGTGGCCGCCTCACAGAAGCAGGCTGCCACGGCGACGGAGCGCGTGGCCACCTCACAGAAGCAGGCTGCCACGGCGACGGAGCGCACGGCCGTCTCACAGAAGCAGAGTGCGGCGAACGCGCCGGTTGCGCCCCAGCCGGGCTTCAAAATCAAAAAGGCCGGCTACCGCAACATGGAGCCGAAGGGCAAAGGGGCGGGGCTGAAAAAAGGAGCGCCGGAGATCCACTTCCCCCCTCCTCCCGCCTCACCACCCCCGCCCTCCGAATCGGAGCTCTCCCTTCCCCCGCCGCCCTCCCCTGTGGCGGGGAGCCCCGTGTCCCCCACGGGACGGCCCCTGGTCATGAGGCAGGACAGCGATCTCCCTCCGCCGCCTCCCCCACCCCCCGTGGACTGTCTGAAGTCAGAGCTGGAGTTCTTCCCACCACCTCCTCCTCCTGCGATGCCCGGGCAGCAGGACTTCCTTCCCGCTCCGCCCACGCAGCAGGAGATGTTCGCCATGCCCGGGCAGGTCCCCCTGCCTCCGCCTGCTAAGCCAGGCAAAGCCATAGGCAGACCCTTGTTCAAAATCCCAAAGCCCGAGCCCCCTGTGCAGGCCAAACCCATTCAGCCCAAACCCAAATGGCAAAAAAAGACCGCAGCTCCTGCCCCATGTCCTCCTCCCCCTCCTCCTCCTCCGCCCCCTGTTCAAACAATGACAGTGCAGACTGAACACAAACAGGACTTGGAAAACCAGGAAGTTATTAAAGAAATTAGTAAGCACGTTGAAACAAGTGCTCATGCTGTTACAGCTGCAGTTCCCCCGAGTATAATACCAGACACTGCACCGGTAGCTAAACCAGCGCCGGAGGAGTTGCCCCGGCCACCCAAGAAAGTTTTTGTCCCCCCAATTAAAATCCCCCCGCCCGTCGAAGCGGCACAAAAACCGCGGCCCTACGCTCGCAAATTCAAAACGCCTCTCATGCTGGCCGAGGAGCGGTTCCGCCTGGAGAGGGAGGAAATGGAGAGAAACAAAGTCACCACTCCCACCTCCCCTCCGAGCTATAGGGAGAGGCAGGCCTCCTTCAGCGGAACCAGCGGAGAGGGCCTCTCCACGCAGGCGGCCCGGCAACAGACCGACAAGAGTCAAAGCGTGAAGAAGGAAGAGAGGGTGGATGGTGAATCATCCGTGAAGACAGCGCCATCCCCTATCCCCCCAGGCAAACCTTTGATCTCCTCGGTAAATAAGCAATCGGCCTCTGGATCTGCAAATATTTCCTTTCATGAGAAGCGCTTTTCCAACGAGCAGCTCGCCGCGGCGTCTTCTGATAAACAACTCGCCTCCTCTGAGGCTCCTAAGAAAAGCCAAGCGGCCGGGAAGCACCAGACCGCCGTGCCGGTCGCTGTCACTCAGCGTCAGCGTCAGGAGGCCGGCTCCAGAGTTCAGTCGTCGGCGGCGACGGAGCACCACGCGGTCGAGAAGTCGAGCGCTGAGTCTGCCGCCGCCACACAGAGCGCCGTGCGGGAGAGCGGCGACGTTCAAAGTCCATCGTCGACAGAGTCGAAGGCCGAGGAGGCAAAGAAAACGAACGCCTCGCTCGCACAAGAGACGAAGAGAACGCTCTCTCAACCCACTAAGATACCCAAAGTTACTCCCAATTTCAAGGTCAAGACTGTTAAGATGCCCCCGGAGAGGAGAGACGGCAAAAGTGTTGCCGGGCAACAGGCTCAGCACGCAGTGAAAATGGAACTGCACTTGCAGAAGAACGAAAGTGAGAGCGTTTCAAAGAGAAGTGAAGCCCAAGTGGTCAAAGAGACCGCCCACGTCACCTCTAGTGGTTCTGAAAATAACAACAGCGTCGAAATAGGAATCAACGTGGCGCAGGCGGTGGCCCCGCTGGCACAGGAGGAGAAGCAGGAAGTTCAAATAAAAAACACACAACCGATGTCAAAGAAAGAGGCCAAGCACACCTCCTCCATTAAAGTCGTCCCGGCGCCTAAGCAGCCCAGGCCAGCTCCCGCCATGCCGGGACCTCAGGGCCAAGGGCAGGCGGTCGTCTCACACGGTCAACAGAGCACAAAGGCCGAGCACGTACAGAGGCACGAGGAGGTCGTAGTCACGGAGCGGCTCGTTCAGCAGAGCTCTCAGAAGCGCGAGGCCTTTCACCAGGAGACGGTGGAAACTCACACGCAGCAGGTGAGGTCTTCACAGCGGCGGACGGCGGACCAATCACAGGCCAAGGAGGCGAGCGCCGTCCCCCAGAGAGTGAGCGGCGGAGCGGCGCACACCGGCGAAGCCCACGTCGCAGTTGAAAGCACATCAGTGGAGAGCACGGATTCAGAGAAATGTCAATTAGTGCAGACGATTCTCTCTCAAATTAAAGAGCTTCACGGCGCACCGGGTAAATTGGATCCTACCTCGGTGAGGATGATTGTGAGTGAAATCCCCGACTGGCTTATAGGATCAGATGAGAGAAAAAATGTAATGGATGTTGCCATGGTGCACAGCAAGAAAAAGTTGAAGGAGATCATTATCCACCTGAGAAATATCACACAGGCAAAGCTCGTGGTTTTAGAGTCAAACCTGGCCGCCATGGAAACCCCGCCTCCCCAAACCGAAAAGAAAATGCAATCCGGGGCGACAGCAAAGATATCGAAAATAAGCATAGGTTCAACCAAAGTGGAATCACACAGAAAGGTGGTGGAGGAAAAAAAATCGATAGCCGAGGGCCTAAAGCAGGAAACCAAAACCATCGATCCCAGAGTCGCCTCCCCCTTCTCAAACATGCGCTCCCCCTCGCCCACCTTCATCAGCATCGAGTCGACGAGGAGAACCGACTCGCCGCTGGGCTCGGTGTCCTCGCCCACGGCCTCCCGCGGGACGCCGCCTCCGCCGCCGCCTCGCACGCCCACCACGGCCCGCTTCAGCCGGGCCACGCCCTCCCCCACCCTCGGCCGCTCGGAGAAGCTCCTGAAGCTCAAGGACACCACCTCCAAGCTGTCCCGCGGCACGACGCCGCCGCCCCCCATGCCTGTGCCCGTGGAGTTCTTTGAGCAGCTGGCCGCGGAGAGGGGCGACTCCCCGGGGCCGAGCGAGGGGCCGAGCGAGGCCGAGTCCAGGGAGGGAGGCTTCGTCAACGCGGGCGAGATGGGCGACTCCATGATGACCGTCCGCGACAAGAAGTCGTTCTTCGAGGAGGCCCAGAGGGCGGAGGTCAACAAGACGTACGCCCGCAAGGACCCGATCGAGATCCCCGAGCGGCTGGGGGCGGACGACCCCGAGGACGTGGTGGAGGGGGCCGACGTCGACCTGCTGAAGGAGGACCTCCCCAAGGTCGACCTCTCCAAGCTGGTCAACCGATTCGAGTCCCCGCAACCAAAGGTCTACGCCAGGAAAGATCCCATCGTCATCACGGAGCGGCTGGGCAGTGACACGGAGGAAGCGGAAGCCGACCCGAAGACTCCTAAGACGGAGGAAATGCCCGCGTTCAACATCAAGGTCATCAAAAACGTATTCGAGACGGGAGAGCATAACTCCCAGGCGGCCAGGGAGTGGAGAGAGAAGCAGGAGAGGAGGGAGTCGGAGTCGGCCGAGCATGCCGGCGCCGCGGAGCACTCCTCCAGCCTGGATGGGTTTGGAAACATGACCGGCGCACTGGGGAGCCAGGGGGGCCAGCTCTCTGAAAGCTTCCCCAGCCACCACAGCCCTCCCTCCTACGCTGACGTGGTGAGGGGCAAAGCCCTGGAGGCGGCCGCCCTGCCAGAGGGCTCCACCGAGGAGCTGCTGCAGAACTTCCAGCGGTCGTGGACCGACAACCAAATGGCGTTCCAGACCCTGGGCTTTAGCGTGTCGGAGCAGAGGACGTCCCAGGTGGTCTCGCGACAGAGCGAGACGGTTGTGACCGGTAAAGCCAGCTGGGCAGCATGAGGACACTAATGACGTGTGGTGGGTGTGTTTGTGTGAATTATTGACCGCACCTTGACAACCAAAATGAACGCTTTTTTCTAGATGATTATTACCCAATGTTTACCCCTCTTCCTTGAAATAACAGATTTTTTTCCAGTCTAGTTGTTGGTTTGTGTTTGTGTCATGCAGAGTTTGGAACTTAATGTGAAATAAACACTAACGTAGAAATGATTGTTTCTGTCTTAGAGCTATAATCGTAATAATACTTTGCTATATTACTATACTAAAAGATATATATATATATATATATATATATATATATATACGTGTGTGTGTGTATCCATTGTGTTGAATTTACTTTATGTGTATTAAAACAAAAACAAAAACTCACAAATTACAAGTAAATGCAGTTCTTGAATAAGACCAAATTGTACTAATGTAACGGCATATGGACTTTTCATTAAAATGGTTTGGCTTTAATTTAAAAGAGTGACAAAATGTAGTTTAGTTAATCTGATTCCTCTCGGGGATCATTTTGAAGCGATTGCAGAGTGAAGGATTTTTGTTAACTAATTTAGCATTTTGCATTAACCTCAAATTACAAAATAATTGCAAAACATTCAGACATTATGTTTACATTATTTTCTTTTACAGAAAATTCGCGTTCAAGAGTCCGAACTGTGTCAGGTATGTCGGAAGAGGGTGTACCCTATGGAATCTCTGATCGCGGACAAACAGAACTACCATAAAAGCTGTTTCCGCTGTGAACACTGCGGGGGCAAACTAAGGTGAAACGAAACAATCCAAACAGAACAGTTATGTTCTTTGCAAAGAGGTCACGTGGATATTAACTCTCAATTTGTATTTTACAGCCTCGGCAACTATGCCTCTCTCCATGGACGGATATACTGCAAGCCACACTTCAAACAGCTGTTCAAGTCCAAAGGAAATTACGATGAAGGATTTGGACAAAAGCCACACAAAGAGCTGTGGTCCTCAAAGAATCAACAAAACTCAACGGACAAGACTCAAATTAAATCTCCAACTCCCACAAAGAAGGCCATGGACTCCACAAATTCGACTGCCCAGAGCGGTGTCCCAGCGGCGGAGGTCCCAGTTCGCCAGGACAAGGAAAACAATAAACCAGCCGACGAGAACAGAAAACCCACCGGTAAAGTGGCGGTGGTGTGGCCCCCCGAAAGCGATCCCCAGAAGAAATTACTCAACGTCGAGGAAGAGGTGAAGTCGGTTAAGCCCGGCTGGCCCCCTCAGGACAGTCCGGCGAGAGACGGCACAGAGAAGCGTCCGAGTCAGCCTGTAGTCCGGGAGAGTATCCCCACTGTCAAAGTGGAGGAGGACCAGGGAGAGGACAAGGCGGTGGTGGAGGAGACGGCCACGGCGGCGGAGGTGCCTGCAGAGACGGTGGCGGAGGCCGGCCTCGACCCCCTGGGAGTCGTGGAGCTCCCGGAGAGCGCTTTGCCCCCTCAGGAATCAATGGAGTCCCATAGCGCTGTAGACGTGGTGACTGGGGGGGAAACGAAGGGAGCGGAAGAGGGAGCCGTGGAAAGTATGCAAGTGGTTTACAAGGAGCCGCAAGAAAGTAGCAGCGAGACGGAGCAAGTGAAAGTAAACGGGCACGAAGGAGAGGAGATGGAGGGTGGAAAAGAAGAAGAGGTAGAGAGGGAGGAAGGAAACGCAGACGAGACAGAGAATGGAAAGAGCGAGGAGGCTTTGAAGGTAACGGTTATTGATGCAGAGCCAACAGTGGAGCCGGCGGTGAATGAGAACTCAAATAACAACAACAACAACGTGTTACTTTTTGACGATAAAATCCCATTCAAAAGTCCTGAGGAAAACAAAACAGCCGATAGCATCTCTCGGGAAACAGTGGCCGAGGGCTTTTTACTGGACGAGGAGGGCGTGGGAGAGACAAAATGGATGCCAAGAGAAGTGATGGAATTGGTAAAGACGGACGACTTTCTTGTGCCAACGGGTGCCAAACGCACGCTGGCCACAGACCAGAGCTTGGACGTCGGTTTCTTCACCAACGTGAGTCAAAGAGCAACTCCAAACGCAGTTCCTTTTGAACAAGAGGCCGCTGAGCCAAAGAACGACTCCCCAAGCAGCTTCCTCCTGGATATCTTCGCTGGCCTTGAGAGTAACAGCTCCAGCCTATTATCTGATTTCAAACCCGACCTTTGGGGTCAGTCGGTTGCTGGGAAGCCCTCGATGTCGGCGCTGGATGACCTTTTGGACTTTGGCATGGAGTCAAGAGTCCCTGCAGACAAGCCGGTGCGTGAGACGGGTGAAGATGAGCGACATGACGCCTTCGCCACAGACCTCAGTGCCCAGCGGGAACACCCCTCAGCGCAGCCCGAGGATGACGAGCCACTGACAGTGGAGGAGCAAATCAAGAGGAATCGATACTATGACGACGACGACGACCACACGTTCAATTCATAAACCAAAAAGTAACCTTTCTGCGTTCGAACTCAGGCAATAATCTAATCAATGCTGTTCTTATCCGCAAGCCCTTAAATCCTTATTTCTGTCCATGGAGAGACGAACTGAGTTAATTTTTGTTTTAGTTGATTATTTTTTTTCTTTTTGTACTTGTGACACTGCCTTTGCTTTTATGATTCACTTTCTAGTTCAATCTTTGCGGTTGAAATGCACCTGGTGTGCAAAAATAATACAAAAGTGGTAATTTGATACCTATTGCTCCTGCGTGCTACACATCAAGGCATGATCACTGCAGCACATATTAATGCAAGATTGATTTCCAAGGATTATATATTTCTAGCCTTGTGTGAAAGAATGGCTGTTACCTTCTCTTTGTGTCAGAATTAAGATTGTCCTTTTTTGGCTATAACATTGTCTATCAGTTAATAGAAATAAAGAGTAACAAAGAGTCTTCAACTTGATTTTTTAATCAGTAATGTGAATGCTCACTGTTGGGCGCTTGTAATAGTGTCTGTGTGTTTTATTGTGGTGGTGTGCAGCTTGATCTATTGTCCATCTAGATGAGGCCTGGCCGACAGAGGCCCCTGTGGCCACAGCAGTATTGATTTCCATTGAGGGAAAGCCAGGTACTTGTTAAGAAGTACAGATTTTTCCATTTGGGTTATGCGTATGACATTGTCTTTTTTTTTTTGCCCAGTAACCGCGCAGAATGACTGTTGCTGATTGGCTTGGCAAAATGACCTTTTTTTTGTGTTGTTGTTAATTACCAGTCAAAAACATTATGTCTGGAAAAAAAAACACAGAAATGAGAGTGTGCCTATACGTCCCAGGATGGTTGAACTACATCCCAACATGTCCCGAATCTTGTATTCTGGAATAATACGGTTTGAAATTGAGATTTTTCGTTACACTTAAAACAATCAGTTGACAGGGAGATCTAATTAGCTAAAACCGCATGTTTTATGGCAACAACTCCTCTCTTAAATAAAAAGTACTGTAAATTGATTGTACCTTGGAGTCTTGTGCCGCGCCTGACACTACTCTGTTGGTTGACAGCAATGACATTCAATCTTGCTAAACAATACAGCAATGTCGCTCTTAAACTGATTGGCTGCGATGCGTTTCTGAAATGGTGCTGATTGGACAGCTCCCTTTTCAGCAGTCACACTGTCTCATGCGCACGTTCTGGCTTTGCTTGCGCGGATCAGTCAGTTAGGCGAACACATCAACATCAGGACCGCCTGTGCCAGCGGGATATTTGGAACCAAACTGGTAGGATTTTCTCGGATTCCAATTTCTTGCTAGAATTTATTTGGGTTTTGTTGTGTCGCATACGAGGGCTCGTCCTATATTTGATTAATCATTTCGGGCAAATTAAGTCTTCATTTTGTTGTTTAGAAGAGCCCACGTGTAATGTGATTTAAATAATTTGTTGTAAAATCGCACAGTTCAGACAACCGCTGCACACCACCGTGGGCAACGATGATTTGTTTGTGAGTACTCGTTTAGCGTGGTTAGTTGCTTTTCCCCTCTGATAAACTGTGTCCCCAATCGAGCAATGTTGCTGAAACGCAGCCACGCACACCGGTATCAAATCAGTGGCGGCTTACACTTACATGGCTTCATACAATGGAATGCATTTCAATATCATGACTACTTTGACTTTATGTTGCGTTCTACATTGGGTTGTTTTAAAAAAAAAAAAAATGTTGCACTACGCAACTCTGGACCGCATTTCCCATGTGGGACTTTAACGGAGGTCATCCTTTGTATAGAGAAAGATTGGAGAAGATTTCTTGGAGTGTGTGTAGAACCAAACCGCATAATCACTGAAAATAGTTTATCCTCAAACCTTCTGACTTAGATTCGCCGTTCATTCATCGTACACAGACAGTGCTTGTGTGAGATGGGAAAGCCAATTCCAGTAATAGATGTTAAAAAGACAAACCCAATCACGATGTAAATGCTTGATATATGTGTTTGTGTGTGCTCACTCCAGTCGTAAAGGCAATTCATGAGCTCTGTCTCCACATGCTGTGAACAGTATGTGTAAGCCTCCGAAAATCCATTTCCAGAGATTTACTTTGACAAGAGCCTTTGTAACATGAACGCCATACCTCACAAAGGCATTCTCCCCTCAGCAAGACTGATCCTCTTTTTGAAATTGCACTGCTCTTTGAAGGAACCACTTCAATACTTTTAGCACTTTTTTATTGTCTGAGACTGCAGCAGCCAAGCCCATCTCGGTGTCTCTTTCAACCTTACAGCAGGGTCATTAATACCTTCAGGTCTGCCAAATTCTCTCATTTGCTGGTGTGCATGGGGCTCTGCCAGAGACCTCATATTGTATGGGTGGGGAGAAAATGTTCTACGTAATTTCAAAATGTCCTAGAGGCCCCCCATTTATTTTCCCCCGACAGAAAGTGAGGCGGTTTAATATCAATTAAACAATACCGGCACATCAAAATTTGCATTTTTTAGAAGGGGGGGAGACAGATGGCTTCCAGTGATGAATTTTGGCAACGCGATGGGGGAGGTGTCTAATGAAGTGAAGGTGACAAGAACATTTAATTAATCTGATGTGAAGTGATTTCAATTCATTCACTGTGTCCTTTCCTTGGCCCGGGGTAAGCTATAACATTGACAGCCTTCATGGGTTACAGAGGTGTGCCGTAGGTTTGACAACACTCTGCAACCTGGTTATTGCCAGCTGTGACCCAACCTTCTCTTCTTAATTCAAGATAGTAATCAGCAAGTATATTATCAATAATAAAATTATATACATAAATGTATATACTTATCATAACTAGTCTGCACACTTGACATTTTAGAACCCATCTGTTGAAGCGGGACGCTCATTTTGATTTTCTCCAACATTAAATAGTCGTTGACCTGCGGCGAAACATCTTGTTCATTTTTGAAAAGCCAACTGAGTAAATTCGTTGCAATATTAAACGCATAACGATCCAGGTCATATCACAGTCACCCATCGCTATAAATAGAGGTTGATCTTTACCTTAATCTACATACTAATAGCATCCGGAGGTTGGGAAGCAAACGACAGCTTGCAAGGGTACCCCCACGTCTTAGAGAGACTAAGACACCTCTCGTTTCATATGTGTGAGAGGTAGACCAGCCTTATTGGATTGACTGTAAATGTGGGGTAGATTTCATGGAAATACCTAATAATGGGAGTTCACATATTTGATACGGAACATAATATGAAATGAATTTTTTGCTACAGACTGGAGAGAGGCTGTATGATAATAGGCCCGCAAGCACATTTTCATAATTAAATTTCTTAGAAATGATAAAGATTGGATTATCCACCTGGTGTCACTGTTAGTGGCTGTATGGCTCGATGATGTCATAAACCGTATTTGACATTGATGAATGAGACCAGTAACGGGTGTGGGCAAAAGCTGGTATTACAAACCAGCTTATTAACTTGTTCTGCGTTTAGACGCGCCTCACTGTGGCTGTTGTCGTTCCTGTCAACACAGTTTCATAGAGAAATCTGTCATTTCAAGAGCTCTTTATTTGTCATCGAAGTCGTGGCTGTTTTGCTTTGTGTACCCGCAGGGAGCCGATCTGTTTCTTTCAAGTTCAGCGCAAGTGAGCTCGCAAATGTCAACGTCGCTTGTCGATCAAGAAATCTGCTTCGGGGACCCGACGCCGGGCCGGGTAGCGTTTGGATTGCGTGTCGATGGAGCGGCAGAGGACTCGTTGTAGGCCGGCCACGCCGCATATACTATTCTGTTACACGATAAATATAACATGAAATTTATCATAGACTTCTCCTTTGGCACCATGTGCGACGGGCTGTCGTGTTGCGGTAGATGGCTCTGTAGTTAAAACGTCCAACCACTGGCGGTACGCTGCCTCGTGCATACTAAAGCCCCCCCCATCCACTATCGGCTGCGTCACGGCTCTGGAATTTCAAAAGGCTCTCCGTGTGTGATCGCCGTGCACCGAGGGTCGACAGCCAGTGTCCACTGATGCTCTGTGACCCGTGCTGCCTCCTCCTCCTCCTCCTCCTCTTCCTACCTTTTACTCTTCAATCCCTGGATTTCTTTTCTCACTTTTTTTTTTATTTTTCTTTGTGCTCTCTGTTGTTTTTTTTTTCTTCCTCTCATCTAGCAAGCCCTTTCCTCCCTTCTATCTTTCACTGGTCTCTTTACTTTCGCTATCTTTCTCCCGCGCATTCTCTCCCACTTGCTCACTCGCTTCCACTCTCTCGAACAGCAGTTGGGGATTTCAAGTAGCATGAGAAAGTGTGGATTCCCTCAGTTTTGCTCATGGCCAGGCAGCTATGATCTCTGTCTTCGCCGTCCAGCATATTGGATCGCTTGATAATCCTGTTCAGTCTTGACGGTCACGCATGGCTCTCGTCACTCGTGTGTGTGTGTGTGTGTGTGTGTGTGTGTGTGTGTGTGTGTGTGTGTGTGTGTGTGTGTGTGTGTGTGTGTGTGTGTGTGTGTGTGTGTGTGTGCG
>JAVQJS010042578.1:0-19303 GCA_036024795.1 Galaxias rostratus | reverse complement strand
GTTGCAATTTTTTTTTAAGATGAGTCTGTGCAGATGCTGCAAGAGGTTCTTGATTCAGAGGAAGAATTTGAGGGGCCTAGTTCTCCAATGCATGTCTTGACTCCTTCAAACTGGAGGGGTAGGCAAACTGTTGCCCAAGAACGGCGTAAGTATGCAAGGCAACGCGACCTGGGTAGCATGTTGTCTGCTCAGCAAGTGACAAGTCAAAAGGGCACCTCCTGCAGTGTCCAGGAGGCTGTGTTGCAGAGTATTCACGGAGTTGCTGCTAAGTGATTTACTGACTAGATATTTCCATTAATGAGCAGTTGAACAGGTGTCCTTAATAAAGTGGCCAGTGAGTGTATATCTGTCATAGGTACTAATCTTACCATCAGTTGGAGATACAATAAAAATACTAGACAATCAAAGGTTATTTAACAAGGTTTCGATGAAACTACTGACCTTGTAGAGGGTTTGGGAAAGATTGGAGTTGAAAATGTTATTAGTTAGTCCTACTTTGTAAATAAAAACCAAATAGCACTTTCATTTTGTCCAGTACCGGCGGACTGTCCTCTTCTGGGCACACTGTGCCATCCACTACCCTGTCCTGGTGTTTTGGTCCCCGAGAAACGGACAGAACAGTGGCCCAGGGCCTTAATTTGTCACGTCGAAATATAAAGATAAGCAATTGAATATAGAGAAAGATCAATAATAAAAAACGATCATGTCTAATTAAGTAAATCTTTAACTGTGAGGCATGCATACATTTCCAATTAATCATTATGGAAATAATACAACATAGTTTGATATGCAGTTTGGTATGTCCAGGCACCACTACTATTGAAAAAGTCTCATCAGAAAACAATTGTTTGTCCGTACAAGTAAAGCAGCACCGTCAAATGTGGGCGGCATTTCGGCCTTCCACCATTTTACTAGCCTGTTCTGAACTTTTGGCCCTGAACTTTTCAACCTTTTTCTGCTTTTGTTGTTTGAAGGGTTGGCGTGCTTTGCACACCGACCATATTCTCAAGCCAAAGTTAATTTTGGCCTGACCACTGACACGCACTTTGAATGATGAACTCAGAGGCATGTCTGCAGCAAGTTAAGGTGACAAAAGATAGTAAGGAGAGAGTATGTGGGCATGAATGTTTCTAAATCAGGGTGAAACTACAGTTTTTAAGGGGAGAAAACAGAGTGGCAGCAACATTAAGATAGAGACACCCAAAGGAAAGCATTTAAAAATATTTATATGTAAATTAGACAATATGGTCGAAAGTATGTGGACATTTCTCCAAATCACTGAGTTAATGTGCTTTAGGCACACCCATTGCTAACGGGTGCATACAATAAAGCATATAGCCATGTGATCTCCATAAGAAAACAATGGCATCAGAATGGGTCGTATTAAAAAGCTCAGTGACTTTCAAGGTGACACCCTCATAGGATGCCACAAGTTACTTTGTGAAATGTCTGACTTGCTAGATCTGCCCCGGTCAACTGTAAGTGCTGTTATTATGAAGCAGAAGCGTCTTGGAGCAACAAAAGAGTACTGAAGCAAGTAGCGAGTAAAAATCACCTGCACAGAGTTCTGATCTTAACCCCATTGGACACCTTTGGGATGACTTGGAACGCCGAATGCAAGTCAGGTCTAAGTTTCTAAAATAAACTTCTAATAAGCAACTCAATAAAAAAAAATTTTTTCTGTACAGATCAAAAAAAAAAAAAAAAAAAAGTAAGATGATACATAAACTTTTTTTACATATATTTAACATTATTTAGATGGTAATTCATATCAACAATCAGTGTATTCTCCCAAAAGGGGTGAGAATGAGATTTCAGTGCGATATCATTTGTATCTTTATATGCTCAAGTATGCATATTGGCAAGACTAATAGTGATAGATTTGTGTAACACAATAGTAAATTAAGTCCATGATCTATAAAACATACCAATTTATTATTTGATTTTAACAAAAAGCCAAAGTAATGATATAGCTATGGACAATCACCAGTGTACTGTTCTCAAGGCATCTACTTGTTTTAAACATTTTGAGGCTTTCTTTAAGAAACCTAAGAAAATCTTACGGGGGAAATCAACAGTAAATAGACAAACAGAACATTCTTCTTTCCAGAACATCTTGTGTGCAAAGTCAACAAATAAATTCTGTGACTTGCAACAAAAAATGCTGCAACGTACATATCAGTGCGAGGACTGCACATATCATTCCAGATTCAAGAATTGCACAATAGAGTATTACACCAGAAATGATTAAATAGTTCATGTTAAGATCAATTATGTGACCATTGATGTTTTCACCACAACCACGCTAGTACAGACTACACAGCCAGATCCTGTTAGGCTTACCATAGACTGATTTAATAAAAATAAAACAACCTAAATGAGTGGTTGACTAAAGCTCTCTATAAACATGTTGATTAGTATAATGACCACTGAAAAGTTTGATGAAGCTATACAAAATTATAAAAACTTAAAACACTTCAAACTAATGTAAAAATAAATACATGCAATGAATACAAGTTATTTGGTTTTACTGTCTGGACAATACAAGGCAAACTATGTAAAAACTCAAGTCAAATGATGACAACATTCTGAACTGAGACGCTTTGAAATTGTCCTATTCAGTGATTAATCAAAATACATAACACGACTACATTTTTAAATCATGCTGTTACATATTATATTTCTACATGGTTAAAT
Organism: Galaxias rostratus; assembly: GCA_036024795.1. Classification (NCBI taxonomy): domain Eukaryota; kingdom Metazoa; phylum Chordata; class Actinopteri; order Galaxiiformes; family Galaxiidae; genus Galaxias; species Galaxias rostratus. The sequence continues at coordinate 16,606 of JAVQJS010042578.1, read as the reverse complement.
ATTACTACTCTAATTTATGTTGTTCTATTAAAGAAATGTTGCAAAATCTAAACCCCCAAATACCTGGAATGTAACTATCATACATTTTGAAAAGCAATATTTTTTCTGCATTGGAACATATTGTGTGTACAATACGTATGACATTATCAACAATCACGACATGATTACAACTCTATTAAGAACAAAACGCATGTCTAAGTAAGGCAGGATATTGGGATATGGTGATGGCAAAGTTTAATTTATTAGTTGTCTAGACAGGTATAATAACTTCCATTAGAGTTTGTTGTTTTTAGCAGTTTTCGTTGTTTTTGCTTTAGAGTGTTAATCAATAATGTAAGACAGCAATTTAATTGATATATATTTTACAAATAAAACATACATGCCTACGGATGACGATAGCATGTGTGTCAAAAACATACAAATTCAAGGTCTGACCTACTGTTATGGATGCCTATACCATACATACTGTAGATATCACATAGATTAATATGAATAATAAACATTAGTCCAGGAACTTTGAGTCCAACAAATAAGTAAGTAATTCTACTTATTCAAACTAGCAAATCTCTGAATAAAATTGCAACCCATTCTATTGCATGGTTACAACAGCATGTTTGGGCAATTGCAGGTAAAAAACGTAGTTTACCCAAAAGTTGTGTTTCTTCATTAATTCACTCGCTGAAACAATCGGGGCTCTTAATAATAATAACAAAAGTGTTTCTCACATTTTCCTGTGACCCAGAAAAATTAAGCAAAAAAAGTATTTTAAAGGATTACAATGCAGGATTAGTGATAGTAAAAAACTTAATAGGGGTTGTTTTGTTTATGGTGTGGAGGGAGGTGATTATGAAGTTTTTAAGGTGACTGGTAAAATGGGGCCCAAAGGAGTAGCTTGGGGACAAGGCTTACCATTCATTGGCCTGACACCTGCTACCTCCCCCCTTGAATCAGTCCTAGTTTTTTTTCTTCTGCTGGATGGTTTCCCTCTTTTTTTTATTTTGGGTAAGTATATAAAGAGTGGTAGATCTGAAGCCAAGTTTACTGTATATGTTTTCTACGAACAGCACTGATGCAAAGAAAGCTAACTAAGCCTTATATTTCCAGTAGATTAAGCTTCTTGGATGTCCGAAAGAACCTGAGGCAACACAGGACTCTATTGATATGGTGGTCTCAATTGGGCAAAACATAAAAAAAACTCCACCAACCAGTACCCAAACAAACATATTACAAATGAAAGAGCAGCAACTTGTTCCCGCATAGCAGAGAAGCTGGGGTGAACCTGGGGTTAGGTCCCCTGATGAAGGTCAGGAGTTTGGAAATATCCAAAAACAGTACAAATTGTCTTACAGTTACTGGTCAGCCTCTAACAACAGGTTAACAAGATCATTTGGCCAATTTACGCAATTATGGAAATGGCCTAGTTCAATTCATCATTTTGATTCTTGGTTTGACCTCTCTCAACTTAGCAACTAGTATTTGTGTCTTCACAGCCGCATTGTTACCAATTGTGTACCGTATACCATAATTGGACTACTATGTTTTAAATCTGAATTATATTTTGCTTGAGAACGAGTCAAACCTTTTGCATATCATGAATGGTATGGCTAAAACATGCAGACTTATGTGATAAGGCTGTGTGTGTGTGTGTGTGTGTGTGTGTGTGTGTGTGTGTGTGTGTGTCTGACATCACAATTTGAAGCCATCAAAGACTTTCCTGAGCCGGGCAGACATTTCTACTCAAGTTTCATAGTAAAGTGATGTATACGTTTTGTGCAGTCAAGTGGATACTTATTTAATCCTGAGGTGGATGATATACTTCATACTCCATTCTGTAATGCTTACACATTGTTTTGGAATAGACTTCAAAACCTAAATCATACATACACACAATTGCATTCTATTGAAACGTTACTAATAACAAATGCATTATTTGTTTTATTTTGAACAGTTGCTTAAACAGATTGCAATAAAATAGTCATGTTTTTCAAACACTGTACAAGAAACTTAAAATTGGCAACAGGTCATAATTATGCAATACAGATATTAGGTGGAGGGTCCTTCCTAAGCACTTATCTGACGCAATAACCAATCTGGAAACCTATGTGCCTGGTCCATCCTCACTTAAGATTCCCTTGAGTTAGCAATTGATAATGGAGACAGAAAAAAGCCTTCTCTGGGGCGCGTTGTCTCTCCTAACCTGACCGGGGACTCTTCCATTGGATTGACATAATAGTTATAAGACTTAATTACAGAGGCACGTCTAACGGGTGTACTTCAGACATTGAGGTCACAAAGTTGATGTGAAAAGTGCTGCTGGGAATTAAGGCGAATGGTCAGGACTGAGGTTGGTGCACGATACATCACAATGGCTGTAGTTACTGAGAGAGCCAGGTGGGTTTGTGTTGACCCCTCTGCCGTGCCGTCTCCTCAGCATGGCAGGCTGGAATTCGGAATGACGACGTGCGTGTTTCATGAGATGGTCACTCCTCATAAATCGTTTTTCACACATTGGACAGCCAAACTTCTTTTCCCCAGTGTGAGTGCGGAAGTGGCGTGCGAGCTCATCCGAGCGTGCAAACTTTTTGCTGCAGTCGGACCAGGTGCATGGGAAGGGGCGTTCTCCTGTAAAAAAAAAAAAAGTAGTAAGAAACGGTATATGGCTAGGTAAAAGTGTAGAAAGGAGACAAACCATGCAAAACATAAATTATGTATTGAGTTTTGTAAGTGCTTTTGATGACAACAGTCCGCAGGATACATTTTTCTTGGCCTTTGCTCTAAGCTTGACCTTATTAGAGTATCAGCAGATAAACATCTCTAAAGTGCTTAGTCGAGGAAATCCCAGGTGGAGACAACCATAAACCCATTCTACATATCTGCTTTTCCTGGAGTTTCAACTTGCACTAAAGTTTCCTGAGGCAACATTTAAATTGGTACCATTACTGCTAAAAAACAATAAATTAAACATGAAAAAGGCTTTTGTTACACACAGCAGCATACAGACGACAATACAGTATGTTCTAAACCCTTTTTCTTTGAAAACTTGTTATTTGTCAACAATAAACTAAATTGGTTGCCAGCATAGTCACATTCATATAGATATAGTTTTTTGCATTCATAACATAAAAGGCAAGCTAAACATTTGTCCTCATTAAGTCAGCTTCAAAACCTTGTGTTCATTTTTTCAACCTTAGAAATGACACCCATAACGGTCACAACCTGCAAAAATGTTGCATGCTAAAAATTTTGTATTTCGCATTAAAATGTTTGAAGACGGCTTGCAACTTCCAAATCCTTGATTCATATCGCTAATTTAATAATAATAATAATACATTATATTTATAAAGCGCTTTTCAAAACACTCAAATACGCTTTCATTTCATTTAAGATGAAATAACATAGGTACATTGGTTTAGATCGCCCACCTACTGATAGTTTTGCTGTTAAGTTGTTAGTACACTCATATATATTACACCCAACCTACCACACTGAATCCACTCACACAATAGAGGTGCAGTACTGGCTGCCTCATAAACAATCAATACCTTTTACTGCACATTTCTAATACTGACTAAGAAGCCAGTGGTCTCAAGTGTGAACGCCATTGTGAATGTGACTTACGTAACCAACACAAAGACTGTGGATAAAAACTCTTGACAAAACCACAATGTTTTTATGCAGCTCTGAGTTACACAAGTGGCCAGGTGGCAGATCCTTCCACTTCAATATTTAAAAGGCTATCAGATGAGGCTGGATCTGGGAGTGGTTTGGAGCAACGGCAATATTGCTGAACATCAGGCATGGAGACATGGCCACCAGGTGAAGCTGAGCCGATACACAAGGTAAATAAAATGACAACATTCGCAGTTAGGGGCATGAAGGCAATTTGTTGATGAGGTCTAATTAATGAGGCCATGGTAGATTGAATTTGCGATAAATATTGAGACCTCGTGGACTGATCTTAAACGCGATTTTGTCCCATAGACATTACATTGCGCTATCAAAATAAATGTATTTGTAATCTGTTAAGAATTTGCCAAGAAAAGAAAATATGAAGAAAAAAAGAACCCAATATGGTGAATAATAAAAAAGGACAACAATATCTTTATACTAAGTCATGAACCCAACAAAAAAAAATCTGACACAGATAAATAACCCCAAGGATCCAGACTCCCCTTCTCTCTCTGAACTGAGCACCAAATAGGTAGGCCTAAGTACAGCATCAGGTTGCACTTCATAGAACTGTGAATGCGCTACTATCCTCCCACTATACTGATAGCCCAATAAAAACATGACTTGGATTGCTCATTTAACAACTCATAATAAAAACTAATAAGATGGACCTTTCTGAAGCCTTCAAGTAGTATTTTCAAACTGTCTGTTGAATAAACAGTACTAAAGTAACCTTACAATAATAAGTGACATGGACTGTCTTTCTGGGTGTTTTGTAAGAAGACAGAGAAGCGTCAGAAAAAGCCTTCTTTGTCTTCTCATTTGAACAATGAGGGAAGCTGGAGTCATCTGGAGGGATTGTTCCAAGAACAGCGAGCCTGATATCCATGTTGGTAGTTATTTTCGAGTGATAACATATTTCCAGTCTCAACATCTTCTTTTGTTTACCCGGCAAGTGTGTGAAAAAGTATGTTCTCGTTGGGACAAAGCAGAGGCTCGTCAGCTAACGTCACAACCTGTTAAGTTGCCTTTAGTTAAAAATGTGCCACAAACACATTCACATACAAAACACGCTCTCTCTCTCGCATTTGCTCAGAATGGGAGTGGTAATCAAGGAAGCGTTTATATGAGGACAGCCTTGCAACACATTAACACATTGACCCACTTCCAATGTGAAGTCATTATATATGTGTAGTGTGGTTGGTGACTCATCGTTATGTGAACAGTGGCTGACTTATGTAAATGTCCTCATTCATAAATGTTCTGAGGGAGATTCTACAGAATATCCACCCATTATCAGAACCGCTTATCCTATGCAGGGTCACGGGGTGCTGGAGCCTATCCCAGCCGACTTTGGGCAAGAGGCAGGGTACACCCTGGACAGATCGCCAGTTCATCGCAGGGCTAACACATAGACATACAATCTCTCACACACAGACATTCACACCTACGGACAATTTAGAGTCACCAATTTACCTGCATGTTTTTGGAATGTGGGAGGAAACCGGAGTACCCGGAGGAAACCCACGCTAACACGAGGAGAACAAACAAACTCCCTGTTCTGAGCAGATTAATGTAATTCCTTCAAAGCATAAAGAAAGCCCACAAAATTAAACACTCAAAATGTGATCATGATGACACTTTCTAGAATTAAATAGTGCCATGTAAGGTCGGGTTGTCCAAATACGCCATTACATATACTAAGCAACAGATGGCGCTATCTCATTGTTCAATAGTGTGCACCATTTTTCGTGGGTAAAGACAAATTACCTCAGCATAGACAATATTTTGTACATATAGGTATCGACACACACAGACACACTGGAATTAAATTAAATTATTACAGGCTCAATAGAATGTAAACTAGGTTGTCAGTCGACTGCGTAAATAATTTTTGTATTGGCTGATTTGGAGCAGTGTGGATAAATGGAGGAGGTGCTGGTCGACATACTCTCCTCCAAAACGTCATTAAATTGCGACAATAATTCCTAAAATTCATAATTTACAAATATATTAAAGATAAAGAAGTGGAATTTTGCTCTAGTTCTATTACTTCAGTTAATAACACATCCATACTGATCGTGACATTGTTTGACCGACGGCAGTGTTGCCCCCTTACTCCCCCTCCTCTTGTCTCTGCATCCCTCTACCCCTCCTCCCCGTTTGAATGGCAAAGGCATCCCCATCCCCCACTCTGTGTACCAACGCCGCTCGCTTTCCCTAAAATCACTCTAGCTAAGCAAGTTTGCAATAATTTAAGACAAGTGAACCGGCATCACAGGAACGAAGAAACGAGAAACATAGACTTGATCTGCAGATACTCAAGAAAAACGATTTGACTAGATTTAGCCATTATCCCCACTAAGTCAGTGACATTGGTAAGTCGCATTAGCTATTACTAGCTAGCTAGCTAGTTAGCTTAACTTGGAGCTTTCGTTCGGGGGCTGCGTTCATATTCCGTTCCTCGAATGTAATGGCTTGATTTAGCTACCTAGCATTAGCAAAGTGATAGTTATGTTCTATTGTCAGCGGGGCTCGTAAACAGCTTTACTAAAGCATAACACAACCTTTCTTTTAAAGTCCTCAATTATTTTTGCCACATTGTACAAATGGCTTGCCAGCAATAGTAATGTTAGCTAATCTGACGAATTCATGTCTAGATAATGTTTTAGTTAAAGCTATGGAAAGCTAATGTGTTTCAGTTATAGCTTTACACATGACAGAAGCAATTGTTATTTGAATAATGTGAAACAAAGTCAGCTAACCTAAACATTAGCATTAATGCTAGCACCAATCCATGTAATTTGTCTGGCGCGTGCGGATTGATGGTAGTCGAAGCCAAAGGATGAAGGGGTTTGATGATGCTACAATTTGGTAGCCATCTAAGCCTGCAAGCTAACGGCTATTTTCTTGTTTTGTTCGACGAATACCGCGTTCCACTGACTGATAGGCCTACTGATGTGTAGGAATTTCCATCAGAAAACGAATTGTTTATTTGGTTGGTTCCAGTCGATCAAGCAAAATTTACGTTCGATATTACGTTTCGTCATTGGGATTTACAAAATGGTGTCGAAAGGTTACAGTTGGATAGGAACGTTATTTTAATTAGCGTTGGCAAATGTTAATAAAATAGATACTAACGGTACTAGCTAGCAAGCTATTGTAATGTTTCTCTTTTGTAGAAAGGCCCTGCTGCATTCCACTTGATTATTAAATAATAATTGTATCATTGATTGATGTAGACGACGTTGTTTAGTTTTCCAATGACTTACTAGCGCTGGAATGTCATTGGACAGTGCGTGCAGCATGGGGACAGCAAAAATCAAACGTTGAAAGATGAGCAGGTAGGATAATGGAGTGTGTGTGCGAGATGTTATGAGACCACATGTCTTTATTAATAACTCCGACCTAACGATAGGCATTCTTATTTGCGAATGAATTTCTAATTTTGGCAGTATGCTCAATGTCAATAGCATTTTTGGACAATGGGTTATCTTTATTCACGCAATCAACCATTTCACTTATTACTTTTTTAGATATTTTAATTCCTCCCAAAAACGTAGACGCCGCTTTGTTTAGTGACAAGCGCGTTCGGCCTATATGCATTTGTGAATGCGGGGAGGCAAACAAACAACACACTGAAATGCCAGTGCTTGTTCCCAAATGTGGTTCAATGGTAGGTCAGACAATGCGACTGTAAAACTGTCAGAGGCTAAAAGGGAAAGTAAATGTATATGAAATAACGTGCATATAGTACTGTAGTAACAAATACGTCATGTTGAATTTAATGGTTTAGAGCACTTAACACTGGGTCTATAACTGCATGAAGAGGCAATGACAATTTTATGACAAGAAAGCCCAGTTTACGCCATTTAGGATCCAATCATTCCGTTGAAAAAATCAAATCACATCTTTTTATTGATTGAATTTAAAGACCTTGGACAAGCATGCTTTGTCTATGGTGTGACAGTAAACCCATGAAGCAGGCTATTTGGTTTGAACCCATTATCACTTCTGAAACATTGACTAGCACTGGTCTGAAACTGGCCTATTGTGTGCCAGCTGTAAGGGTTAGGGCAACACTAAAGTGCATTGGTGCCGTCATTCAAGCAGATGTACGTGTAGTTTGCCAACGATGGTGTTGTCAAAAGCTAGTTACCATCTGAAGCTCCTTCATCTAAGATATTAGTGACTTGCTGTCTAATGTAAACTGAGTGAATGCATCAATGTTCCAGACACTTGGACCACTGAAATAGAGTGCAAGTTAAATATAATCAAACTGAACAGTCCCCCCAACAGTTCTAGGTAATGCAATAAGGTTTTAACACGTAACAAACAATAATTTTTTTAACGTGTTTGTTCTATGACACAAAAGTCATTTCCACGGCCAGTTAGTTTGTATAGGATTTTATCTGGGTGCTTCAGATTGCTTTGCGAAGTTATTCAAATCTATTTCAGGTGTGTGCACGCTCAATGGGCATGAATCTGTGGCACTGAAAGTAGCTTTGACAGAGAAAAGCTAAACACTTTCTGCATGTCCTTATTGGGTTAGACAGTATGGCCCACTGTCTTGTATTCAGTATGATATCCAGTTCAATCTGTGCTGACCAAGGATACATTCAGGACTGTTGGTTTATGTGTGCACTCAAACTCTTGAGGTTCCATAACAATGGAGCGTTATCCAATTCGCTAAAAAAAGTATTAAATAAAGGTTGGACACCTCCTTTGATTGTGTCACAGTTTTTGTTTTTTTGGGGAACTCAAACATCCACAGGAGCCAGGTGAAACCAATAAGACCGTTGGGACAAAGTCATTGTAGATTCCTGCTGGCGCACACCTTCTCAGGGTACGCCCGTGTCCTAGATCTAAAATAGACTCGCCCCGGGGGCCTGCTGGAGCTAAGCGTTTCCACCGGGCTTATTGGAAGACGAGAGAGACGTTTGTCATTTTCACACTGTCCTTGAGCATGCTGTTGTGGGATATTGTGCAGTTTAAGTCTCCATAGGTGCATTCACTTTGAGTTTCTCTTTCGTTCTCCTCAATGTCCTGTCATAGGCCTTTGTTATTAATATGGAACATTTGTCTTATAGAAAGTTGTGCCATATGTGGTGTATGCCAGTCCAAAATGGTCATGAGCAATAACGTGAAACTTATTTTTGTAGAGCAGATGCCAGATAAGGTGCCAGTAGGGGGGAGCGAGTGTCTATTGTGTTGGTCAGGCCTTTATATTAATTCAGGACTGGTTGGTGGCTCTGGCAGTGTGTGGTGTTTAGAGGTTTCTACTCATCCCCTCCTCCCTCATTACCCCCTCAAGGGGCCCCAGGGTGGGGTCTCCCATTATTTTAGTCTGATCCTAAGCACTGCTAGAACACACAAGCCGGCCCAGACACACGCGCGCATGTGTTAGCTTTAAGAAGACATTCTTCCGTTTGTTGGCTCTCGAGCAGGCTGTGGGGGCGGGGGAACGCAGTGCGCCCGAAAGACCAGAGAATAATGATTAGAGTCATTTGATCGATGGCTGGCCAGCACCGTAGCCCGTAACCACCGCAATCATAACGTAGTGCGAGTACGCGGGATCATCTCTGGATCGCGCCGGAGGCCGCACCACACGGCGCTCCGGATGTCGTCCCATTAGCGCATGCTGTTGTCTGTCCCATGGCTCGCTTTGTGGGCCTTACTTCAGAGTTACCGTTGCGTTTTGAAAGCTCCATCGGCGCCTTGGCCCGCAGCCCACCGGTTATGTGAACCTGGCAGCCGAATAGAATAAATGAGTACAAACAGTGCGTTTCCTCATGGCTTTCCCGGGTCGTTCCCCGAAGCAGTTTTCCATTTTGTAAAATACGCGCGGAAAGCACAAGGTGTTCCGGCAATGTTTGCCGGGGTACGTAAACAAGACGGGCTAATAGGATCGGCAACGCAAGCCTATGAATGTGAAGTGTAGCAAAGTGTCTGGTCTATCGGTTGCCTCCCTCTGCGATGAAACACCAATAATGCCGCCCTCAGCTCAATGATGTCGTACAGTCTGTCAGCGGTGACAGGTGTGTGTACGTGTGTTGGTGTCGCTGTGGGAGGATTGATTGGCTCTGCCAGTCTAATGCATAAAGGAATCTTAAGGACTCATCGCCCCTTTCTCTCTCTCCTTCTCTCCATCTTTCTGTATTAAATTGCCTATCGACTCTCCCCCTCATTTACTTTCAGTCTCTGCGTCCCTGCTCATTCCGCATGTTGGCTTAGTTCGATTGGGGAAGAAAGGCGTTCACAATCAGAGGGAGTGCTCTCCTGAGTAGAGGCGCTTGTGGTTAGAATAGGTCGTTAGACACACAGGGACACAGGGCCCCTAGGCACCTAATCATCCACTTCAAACAAAGAACCCCCAACCCACACACAAAGACAGCTCTAGTGATGTGCGCATCATGCTGCAAACATACATGTTACCAAACCAAACTAGCCTTAAGAACATGTGCGTGACATTGGAACCCCCCCCGCCGGTAATGTGTTTCTGCTGTTGACAAATCTGTCTTGTTCACATAGCGTATTTATTCTTTTGGGTTGACATTGAGCCAAACACATGGCACTTTCAATTCATTATAAAATGTCTGCGTGTGGTTCAAACTCATACCATTTGTTGACATTTGGTTCGATGCCAAACGGAGGTGGAACAGGCTTTTGTCCCACCTGAGCCTGTCACTGCTGCTCTCTGGGAACAAGCAGAGATCAGAGGACGAGTAAAGGTGAGCCGGAGGAGGAAGAAGGTGAGACAGCCAGTGGGACGCCCCGTAGCACCTTAGCGTTAGTGACGGGGGAACGGGGGGGCTTTGTGTCGACGGAGGGAATCAGGCGCCGCCAGTGGTCTGCGGAATGGGCCTCTCCCCTGATGCGTTTAGCCATTTTGTCATTTTCTCCACTCAACGTGAGATCGCCTCTAATTCATATTTAAGAATGTCAGAATATGGATGTTCTTTGTGGGTGTGGGCTGAATTGTGTGGGCTGTCACACAAAGAATTCATACAAAGTAGAAGCTTTGTACATGTTTGCTATAATTTAGTGGGGAAATAATTTAAAAAAAAAAATTTAACCTCGGATTACAAGAATTCACTCAGTCTTCCAAGACCCAACAAAGAACAAGGGGGATCTCAAGACTTTAGTTATAAAACGTGTCAATTAACGGGCCAGGGGAGAAAGCTACCTTTAAAACCTTGTTCTTGAAATGCATGGGGAATAAAGGTTTGTCAAATACAGGCATTTTTACCCGTTTGAAATCTGACGCAAAGCAATGCCCTCGTTTATTTAGTTTAAAAGCCTTTACTTTTAAACACCCAGATTGCTTTGTAACAAAAACTGTCACTGTGTTCCATGATACGGATTTATTTTTTAACAGTTCCACTCTGTTTTGAACATGCCTATCTAATCAGATGACACTGCTCGCTACACTTTGAAAGCCTACCCGGACCCATGTAAATGATGCAATCAGTTTTGATCCTGGTCCCTTATTTGGGAAAAGGAGACTAGGTGGCCATGTTGCAGTCTATTGCCTCTGGCTTGACAACCCGGTAGTGTGGTTCCAAGGCCCGGATTTTCACAGAAATGTTCAGGTCCAATGTCAAAGCCACTTCTGTTATTATGATCAGGTTAGCAGTGGTTAGCACTTAGCAGTGTGTTTGCCCTCCTGTGACTGTCCGCCTCCCCATCGCAGGGCATGCATCATTTAGCATCTAAAGAGCCGGGGAAACATTTATCAGAAGTGGCTGGCACACGCTTCCCAAGACGTGGTCAGGCCTAACTAACGGTGGAACATCCAACCTGCATGTTCGAGAGTGGGGGAAACCCATGCGCTCCTCCCATTTCCACTTGGCACCCGAACGTTATATTGCAATTTAGCAGCAAACCAACCTCGATTTATTGTCGAGTGAAGGAATTTCCACAAGCAAGACATTGCCGTGGTTTTGTGAACATGTCCCTGAATCTGTGGACACACAAAACACACGTCACCCAGCTCATAGAGTGAGCCCAATGACTCCCACACAGGCAGACAACATTCCTGGTTTTGTTCACCCCCCTCGCCTTTGTCCCCACCTTTACAGCACCGTTGGCTGACAACATGGCTCCTTCATCTCTGTGTCGATGTAACGCTAGGTGGCGGGCCGCCCTGACTCGTCTTTCATCCGACTCTGTCCCTATGCTCTCCTCTCTCCCGTCCTCCGCCGTTCCTCGGCCATGCTCTCCCAACCGGCCTCACTGTTTCGTTCTGTCGCTCGCCTTCACCCTGCTTTGGCACGGCCTGCTGTGTGGCGGTGGGCTCTGCCAACTGTCTCTGCGTTGATGTTCACATAATGTGCCGTCGCCAACAAAGGCACTCGAAACACACGCTGACGCACTAACCATTTGCTGTGCTTGCTTTGCTGTGCTGCTTTTGATTTTGGTTTGATCTATTTTCATGATTTTGTTGTTGTTGTTGTTGCAGTGCGTGCCTTGTAATCATGATCTCTCGCTGTTTTTAATTTCAGATTTGCATATCCACTCCCACCACTTCCTCATTTGCATACAGCAAGAATGGCGAACGGGCACCCCACAGACAAATACAGTTTCATGTACCATCCTGACACGCACAAGAGGTACGAGATACACACACGCACATGCACACAGACAACCCCCCCACACACACACACACACACACACACCCACCCCGGTACCCCCAATGGTAAGTTCACCGGTTCCCAGGGGCTTACACAGCCGTCAGAGAAGGTGATGCGTTTATAACCCAGCTCATGGCCCCCGTTAGGGGACTAGGAGGGGAGAGAAGAGCGGCGTGTTGGGTTGATGGGGGTGTGTGACCGAGTCAGGCTGACCTTTCCCTGGCTTTCTCTCCTCTCTTTGCATTTCCTTTTTCCCTTCTTGTCCTCTAGTGTTTCTGCCGTGTTTCTCATCTTGGTTCACACGCTTGTATCTCCCCGTTTGTGTGTCAGTAAGAACAGGTTAGCCGGTATGAATCCAGTCTACAGCCCTGTCCAGCCCGGCGCTCCCTACGGCAACCCCAAGAACATGGCCTATGCAGGTTTGAATCACACACGCACACTCACACACACACACACACACACACACACACACACACACACACACACACAGTCAATTATGGTTGTTACAAGAGGCCAGAGAATTGGGGGAATGTTTAAATTCTTCTGTGTGTGTGGGGTGGGTGGAATTGTGGCCGACTAATTTGTTTATACACTAGGTGTGCAACTTTTCTTATGTTCAGCCAAGTGTGTGTTATTGATGCAGACGATCTGTAATGAGCGCCATCTGTGCACATCCTGTTCAATAACACCCAGTCTGACACGAAAGTGTGTGCGCGCAAAACGTGTGCAACGGCAGGCTGACTGCATGGAGACATCCCGCTGTATGCGGTCTGTGTGCGTTGCTTATGTGTGTGTGCGCGTTATGTGTGTGTGCGCGTTACGTGTGTGTGCACGTTATGTGTGTGCGCGCATTATGTGTGTGTGCGCGTTACGTGTGTGTGCGCCTAGTTTGACACCACCGCTTCCTGCTTCCCTTAGGCTACCCAGCAGGCTACCCGGCTGCAGGCCCCACCTACACGCCCAACCTCTATCAAACGGGGAGTCCAGGGTATCCACCAGGTATGCAGACAGACAAACACACACACACACACACCGCTCTAAACGGGTGGGACGGCCAGGGCAGCGTCCAGCTGAGGTTGTCGTCGGTGCCTACAGTGACTGTCCTCCGTAGCACGACGTTCCGCCTCATTCCCGATTGTCACTGCATTGTAGTGCAGGGCTTTTATGGCGGCAGGGCAGGAGTGAGGCTGCCTGTCGACAGGACGTCAGTCTAGCCAGGTGACAGCCGATGACGGCGCCGCACACATGCCCACTCACGTCCTAGTGCACGCTCACATACAAACACACACACACACACACACACACGCTTAGTGAAACATCTGCATGTTGTCCTTTTAGAAATCAACCTTTTATGTGAAACTATTATGCAATTATTTTTGTTTAGTAATGGATCGATTTTATAGGCAAGTGTTGGAATTGGAATGTGTTGGAATTTTTTACTAGCTGTTTTTCTTTGTAATTTGGCTTTGCACTTTGCTACATTTTGCATCGAACACATTTGTGTTTTCATAAGATTACCATGCTTGTGCATAACTGCAAGCTATGCTTTTGCTAGCATGCACATGTAGTAAACACACACACACACAATATCAGTCTAGCTCCAGCATCTCTTTGTTCCCTTGTCCTTGCTTTCATAAGCACCACAGGAGCGCTGTTCTCATGCCTGGGCTTCGGGTGCCCCCCTGTGGCTGTGAACAGCTACTACACACAGGCAGACCCCTCTCCCCCTAGGTTCTGAACGGGGGGCCCTTCCTAGATTTAACCTAGCTGAACCAACAAATGACTGCCTCAGTGAGTAATCTGATAAATAGGTGTGCAATCCAATGAAAATGCCTTTTGCGGCATGTGGACAGAAAAAACGAAACTATGCTCAAACTGAAATTTTGAAAGGAATGTAAGTCTCGATTCAAATTTCGCTATACATCCAAAATGAAAGAACCTCAAGGAATAAAATGGTCTGGCCACTAAGAGTCCACCAAAGTGCGTAGGGAAACGTGAGGCCGAGCTGTCTGCTAGCCGACCCGTGTCTCTCTCTCCTTAATGCTGTCCCCCTCCCCCACTCACAGGATACACTGCGGCCGGCACCCCCTATAAAGTGCCCCCCACCCAGACCAGCGGCGCCCCCCCACCTTACACCCCGACCCCCAACCCCTACCAGACGGCCATGTACCCCATCCGCAGTGCCTACCCCCAGCAGAGCATGCAGAACATGCAGAACCTCCAGAACCTGTACGCGGCGCAGGTAAGCAGCTGCCAGCGGGCTCCTGTCTGGAGCGGAGCCGTCTGACCGCAGACACACACACTCTCACCCACACACACACACACACACACACACACTCACTCCCACATACACATGCAGGCAGGGCCACGTGCCGGGCACTTCCCTACTCACCCACACGGCAGCACTTCCTATTGCCCCAGCAGGGAGCCTACTACACCCAGCCCATGTACGCCGCGCAGCCCCACGTCATCCACCACACCACGGTGGTGCAGCCCAACAGCATCCCCTCCGCCCTCTACCCCGCGCCCGTGCAGCAGCCCCGCAACAACGGCATGGCCGCCATGGGCATGGTGGCCGGGACGACCATGGCCATGAGCGCAGGTAGGGCGGGGTCTCACACCGCACCGTAGGACGGCGAGATGGGTGGCTGATTTTCTGCACGCGGGAAGGGGTGGCTTTTCCGGGGGAGTGGGACATGACATCTGAGCCGAACGGACGGCAGTGGTGACCACCTCCCTCCTCTCCCCCGTAGGAACCCTGTTGACCACGCCTCAGCACCCTCCGATGGCAGGCCACCCGGTAACCGTGCCGACGTACAGGCCCCAGGGGACGCCCGGCTACAGTTATGTCCCGCCCCACTGGTAGAGACCCGCCCGTCACGTGAGTAACCACCTCCCCTTTCCGTCATCTCATCCCTGGTCGTCCATCGTCCAGCCACTCCGTTGGATGAGCATCTTCTTTTGCCTACTCTTGACTTTTCATTGGTTTCTTTTCTTGTACTGTGGCCTGTGTTCATGCCAGAGGATCGGAGGCAATGACTGATGAACTGTGTTCTGCTTTTGTCCCCTACCAGATCTGGAGTCCCACCATTGTATGCAACTACTCAAGTCTTACATGGGCTTCCAACGGCTAACGCTGGAGCCAAGCACCTGTCCGCAAGATCAAAACCTAAAGTGCAACAGCCACTTTATCGTTACATCCGTAGTGTTTTTACAACATACAAACAAACAAACAAAAGCTGCTTTTATTTTGTTAATTTGCCAACCAGTCTTGTCAGTTGCATCGGGTTTTTCATTTTCTTTCGTTTACTTTCCATTTCCTGTTGCTGTCACCGGAACTCCAGAGGGACTCTGACCAATCACAGGTGTCCGTTGCTCTTTGTCTTTTCATTCCATGCTGGTGGGAATTCCAGCAGCTGGGATCTATTAGGCACTTCATCATCATCATCGTCCTCATCATCATCCTCCTCCTACTCCTATTTTTCTTCATTCTCACAACCTATTGCCATCACAGCCATTATCAACAACTTATGCTGCCAGATTTTCTAAGGACTAGATATCAACACAGGGTTTTAATTTCGACGGGCTGCTTTCCTCTTTGAATTTGGTTCTCCTTCCCCTACTAGTAGTGGCCTAGTTTATCTTTATCTCTCCTATGGTCACCTTTGGTTACACTTGTTTTTCTCAGTCAGGTTATAGTTTCTCCCCTTTGAAAAATCGGTGGTCTTCCAGCTCGTAGCTGTTAGTCAGGACCATACCTGGGCGACTGTTGTAATGTTAAGTCGCTAGGGCCAAATGGCTTTCCGCTGGCTAACTAGCCTGTGAGCGAGAAGTCGACCCACACTGCGAGCAGGAAGTCAAGGCCTCACCATTCGGACTACCTGTGTGGGTTTTTCTTTTTTTACGCGTCGGTTTTAATAGTGCATTTCATTTGTAGACCTTTGTAAAGAAGGTGTACGGACAAACATTTGTACAACTGTTTTTTGGTCAGGGGACCTTTACAGCTCACTAGCATCTCATCCTGATGTCTACAGTGTCCACACTGACCGGGGGGATCAAGAATAGGTTCTAAAATTCACACATCGCATAGTATGCAGAAAGACCAAACAACTCCACGCTACACACTATGCAGGGTTGTATGTCGAGACAATTTAAGTAGTCCAGCCATTTCAGCTAGCCTGTATGTTTAGGCTGCTCAAACAGAAATCAGACAGGGATATATTTATGCTATCTCGTGTGATCAGTATGTGTGAATGGGCACATGTTCACACACACACACACACACACACACACACAGATGGGCT
>JAVQJS010042577.1:0-19488 GCA_036024795.1 Galaxias rostratus | reverse complement strand
CCCCCCCCCCCCCCCCCCCCCCCCCCCGCTGGTCGATTTGTGTTTTGAAGGGGGCAGTTGCAACAGGCTCCCTTTCGCCCTGCCATGGATGACAACTGGCTAATTCAGTCGGTGCTCCTCGAGCGGCCTCCCGGGGAGTCACTTTCTACCCGGGCCTCTGGCTGACGACAGCCGGCTGCCGGTCAAAACCTGGAGGAACTCGAGCATGGCAGGGCGAGGGGGGACGGGAGATAGAATGACAGGCAGAGCATACCTTTAGCCAAAACGCTTTAGAGTGCCTGGCGCTGTAACTACAAGGCAGTTGGGAGTGAAAGTTTACTAAATGCAATGGGTGTTTACGTGTGTGAGACAGAGAGAGAAGCAGAAAGGGTGCGGCGGTTACCTGAGGTCAATAAATGCAATTCACGATAATGTTATAACCCAGGTCCAACACAGCAAGGGTGCGTTTGCTATAGGGAGAGGGGGGGTTCCTAAATGAACCAATGTCAGCAGTCCCGTCAAAGCTGCATTGGGATCAGCAGAACTTTGCGGCATGTCTCTTGGTTCCTAGGTAGCACGGTTAATTTCAAGCCTACTGGATGTCACTATGCACACTTGCAATGTGAATTGTGACTTTTTACACCAACCGTCAACGGTCGTTGATATCTCACGTCACAGAAACACATCAAACATAGCTATATATGTGAGAAACTCTTGAAGCAGAGTAGTGTTAGAGAACAATAAATGACTGGTCCACTGGGTCTACCTCAACTTCACACAATCATGGGTGTGTTGTTTGACTGGCTCATGGTTTTGGTGAGCAGAATGAGAAGGCCCACACAAACTAGAGTGAGAGGGCAGGGAGTGTGAATGGTAAATACACATCAAAGCCAGGTTGTAGAACATTTGGTAACCTAAAAACTTTATATTAAAAACTTATTTTACTTAAACTAAAAGTCTTTACTTAAAATTAGAATGTGATCCACTTGACATATCAGTAGGTACTGGAGAGAAAGCAGGAGAAAGGGAAAATAAGGGAGGACACTTTGAGTGTGTGTGTGTGTGTGTGGTGGGGGGGTGCTAAAAATTGTGGGTCATCGCAGTTGGTGGCCAGATGTCTTGGTGGAGATAATACAGAAATCGATACTCTGCCACATACCATCGGGGACTTCTCTGTCGCTGATGTGCTGTAAGTAGGGGCCGGTGTCTTCGCTCACATCTGTGCTTATTTGGTAGTCGTCAAGGCGTTCCACCGGTTGCCTCGGTAACTTTGGGCTCCCCTCAGGGGAGACGCAGCATGATACGGTATTCCCCATTCCAAACTTGAAATGTCCTGAACACTATTTTGTTGTAAGTCCGAAGAACGTTCGTATTCCTCTGTTACACAGGGCTTGTCACTTTCACGGGAGCTTTCTAAAATATATACCAATTCGGCCCTTGTCTGCTTAAGCTAAATAGATAAACAATCGGACAACCACTTCGACCATGATAGCTAAAAATCAGTGCTGACCACCAAGCACTAGAGGTTCTAAATCAATGTTCATGAGGGAGTTTCCACCTATGCAGTGTCCTCAAAGTTAGTGAATAAAAAACAACGATGCAGAATTGTGCTGGGGTAAATTAATATATCTATATAGCTAGCTATATTTGTTTGGCTAGTAGTGCAAGACGCAACAACACTAAGATCGACCACCAATTGGGACAGTTCAAGTAGTTGCCAATGCTTTCATTCATTCATTCAACATTCCTCTGCTAGCAGTTAAGCTTCCTAGCTAGCACTGTCTGTTTGTTATTCTATAGAAGCGAGATAGCTAACTAACCTTAGTACTTTTTCACAATGAATCAATGTATTTGCGTCTGCCTCCATAGGAAAATAAATGCTTCTTTTCCAGGTGCTCTGTCATTTAACTGGCGATTAGCGGTACTTCACGAGACATTCCAGAGTTCTGCCTGTCGAATGCCAGAATTCACGCTTCGCCCTCCACTTCCAAAGGATTCTGTCATAAAATCTATCCCGAGGCTTTGTGGCCTTGCCAAAAGCAACCGCTATAATCGCGAACAAGTCAAACACATGCAGCTTTAATAAAACAAACTCGCATCTGCTGCGTCTTCAACCTGAAGTTACCTGGGGCCTTCCCGTTATTCTCTCCGCCCCACCGGCCAATTATTAGAATAGCTCCCCACCACCACCGCCATCTGTTGGGGTTCCGAAACACAGCCGCTACCTGACATGTTGGATCGGCAAACCCCCCTTGCATTTCTATTCACTCCAATTGGACGAACAAACAAAACAAAGCGAAATTTACAAAATATCATTGGCTGAAGGATCTATCAATATTAAGTATTTCAAACCAATGATGCTTCGCCGCTGTTTTGGGGCAGTGCCCCTTCCCAGTAAAGGAGGATTTAATTTATAACACTACATACTTGTACAAGTCTGTAATGTGACTGACACAACGTCATTGTCCGTCTAGGTCTGCTCAATAAACAATATGTAGATAACCCTTTGAAACAACAAGGACATTGAGTACAGTAAAGTAAAGTAGCACATCCATCAAGACAGCTAAAATAATTGTACCCAATTACATATTGTATATAAATTGCCACTCATACCACTGTTAATTACAAAAATAAACATGTGAAATTAGCTATTAGAAATTAATCTAAGTTAATTAGATCCATAAGAGTTGGCCTCAGTTAAAAAAATTATAATCACTTCGTCGCTAATTCCAAAAACCACATTTTTCCAAACCATCACTCCTTGCAACTCACTCTCAAATATTTCAAATCTAGCATTTTATATTAATACCATTGAAGGAACCTTGCAACTTTAGAATCCTTAGCCATAGTTCCACTGTTTAATTGTTGGTACAATCCTATGTTATTGAAATGTGAAATACTTTGAACATGTTTTAGCGTGGTGCTAGATGCACTGACTTTCTAGAAATTAACTCCGGTCTTTACCATATCCCTTCAAACAAACCGTGAAAGCAAATTAGACTCAGGACTACCTTTTAGAAGGGACACGGCTATGCTTTTCACTACCACGTACTCCTTGCTTCACAGCATTACCTCGATTGATACCTTTAAAGTCTGCCTGTTCCATAGTATTGCTATGTTGTACGTGAATACTCATCTTGATACACTCTTACTACAATGTGAAAATAATCATTTATAATGAGTTGTAATACGCAAAAGCAATGACAGAGCATACTGTCAAACAAGATAGCTATCGGGAGAAGATGTACACTGAACCATATGAACAATATCTGATGCGGAAACATATGCTGATAAAGTATTGCATTCATATTAAATTAACTAAACGTTAGATTTACTGATTTAAAATGTGTTTAGGTAGATAACTTGGAATCTGTGCACTACTGAATGTAGCTGAATGAAGTATTTAAATGAGCCGATGTCAAAGTTAAGATCTGTTATTATCAGATGAGGTGATGGGAGAATGCTTGCACGTTTACCTCCACCTCCACCTTCACCCCAACCCCCAACTGCCACCTCAGGTGTGATAAACTGTTCCAAACGGGGATGGGCGTATGCAAATCCGTCAAGATATATTTGCTTCCCAATATTAAGGAGTTACTTCACATTTGATAACGATTTACGACAGTTGAGTTTGACTGAGGTATTGCTAAGGCAGTGACAAAGGCCATAAGTACTGCGGTGTAACACCTAAAAAACATTGTCTGAAACAGTGGTACATGGAGAGTAAGTATAAAATCCATCGATTATGTGCTTCATGTTCCATGTCTCTTTGTACCATGCCACTTTCACAATCTGAACATGGAATCTTTTTCATAAAGCTATACATTCGGTGTAATGCAAGGTATAATTTTGAGTAGTTGTATTAGTTGAATTGTTTTATATGCCACACGTTAGTTCTAAGTTGCATTCTGAAATGGTGATGATTTGATGTTATGTGGATGCTCAATTAATAACGTTTCTTGGGTTTATGAGTCAATTTGTATGCGTATTTAAAGATCCGTTCTGTGTTCTGTGTGTGGGAATGTTTTTAATTAACGACAAGACTCAATACAAGACATAAGTGCTGAAGTGATTGCATGGAACTGTTTTGAGTCAAATAATGTACACATTGTCAGCAATTGATATAGTGCTGAGAGTTGAGAATGTGTATTATTAATTCTGCATTTAATATCAAAGCATGGACCAAAAATATCCATGGCAATAAAGTACAAAGCAACGAATTGAGCTCAACATTGCCGCTGTCCACTTCATCGTCTGTTAATGCCCATGTCTGTATCCGTGAACAATGTTGTTAGAATGTGTTGGAAATACAATAAAAAACAATAAATGTCATACATTTTATTAAAGCATTTTTATCGTGACATGACTGTGTACAAAAGGGTGAGCACTTTTTAAACAGGAGGCTGGTAGAGCAAGAATCACATGTTTCATGTTCCACAGACAACAGCATGTGTACAATACACTGTCATCGACACAACGACAAAAACACCATAACCTCGCTTCCAAATCAATGAGTCATAGGCTATACAATAAATGGCATCTAAACGCTTTCCCTTGTAAAAGTGGCAATATACAAACGGGTCACAAAAAGGTTGGAAAAAAGCTTGTTT
Organism: Galaxias rostratus; assembly: GCA_036024795.1. Classification (NCBI taxonomy): domain Eukaryota; kingdom Metazoa; phylum Chordata; class Actinopteri; order Galaxiiformes; family Galaxiidae; genus Galaxias; species Galaxias rostratus. The sequence goes on along the minus strand of JAVQJS010042577.1, from coordinate 14,899 downwards.
ATAGAAGTCTGGATTTACAGAGCACTGCATAAGCTTCGACAAATGTTTTCAGCATCTCTTACATGCACACTGTGAAGGCTGGCTGTTATGTACAATCCCTGGCAGAGGGATGGGCACCTAATCGCACTGATTCTCGCCATTCTCTCATCTCAAACACATGGCCTTTAAAGATCATCTGACTGCTTTCTCTGCCTTCAGAAAGCAACCTCGGTTGATTATCATTCCCAAAGTTGATGATTGGAATTATAATCAAATTTTTCTGCTTCCTTGAAATGGACAGGAAAATAAATTGCTTGTAAGAGCCCATTTAAAAAAAACGACAAATCCATTATCTTCATGATTTCACAATCTGTCTGTTGCTCTGCACAGTTGTTAACCTGATTAACTTGGACTTTCTTCTTCAGATAGAAAACAATTTGGTTTCTGAGAGTCCACAAGGCTTAGGGCATATTACATTCCTGTATGTGTGAATATTTAAATCCGCACTGGCCCAGCCAAAAGTTCACTCCTGTTTTGTTTTTTAATGCTTGAATACATAACAAATGGCTCATCAAATATGTCTGTCTGTCTGTGATACGAGAGCAATGAGAAAATTATTAGGATAGAATTGGGGGTAACAGGAGAATTATTGATTAGTCACACTAGAGCATGAAAACACTGCTTTATGGTTTAAAAATGGGTCCTAGACATTTGTATATATCTCATTGGTGTTAGACTTCTGTTACCTTTTCTCATCATACAGCTTAGCTATTTACCCATGATATCATGAACAAATTCTGTACAGTTCCATCTTTTTAATGTAGAAAAATAAAGCAAACAGATCACAACTATTCGCACTGACAATCCCAACAAACACAATATAAAAACACAGTTCAACCCAAGACCTAATTTCTGCCACAGCCCTGCCATTCGTAGACCAGGTACCTTTTAAACATTATTAAATTGTTGGATTTTGCTAAAAATATTTTGTTTTCATTGAAAGAATTATATCTTTATTTTGTATTGAAAAGATATTTTTACGAGAGAAGAGTTATACGGTTAAGTTGGATATTTCATAAATGCCCTTTTCGTTCGTGAAGATGTATGATTCTTATTTGTGTACTTAAGTATTTTGTTGCGATGTTTTGCCATCTGTAAAAGGTTTGTCAATTTTCTGCACGCTCTGACATAATATTCTACCCACAGTGTCAACATAAGAGAAAAACAGATTTACAGCACAATATTGATACAGTACGAAATAATAAAAAAAAACTATAAAACAAAAAGGTTCCTGCTGAATCCTTGAGGATGTGCCTTTGCTTGAGGGAGATATAAAGAGTTAGAAAATAAGTAATTTCCCCTCGGTACTATGCAATCAAACCCATTTATAGTTCCGTTGTAACGATCTGTGGATATTTACACCCACCATGGGCCACTGACTGGCTGCAGCAAATGCACTTCTCAGGCTTCTTTACAACAAAATGGAACCTATGGCTGTAAGTGAATGGACATATCATGGTAATCACTCTCTATAGGAAAAGCTCACGAGCACACAAAGAACCCGTCCAAGCACAATCCAACACAATGTCCATTATAAAAAGTAACCATTTCCCCGCCCGTAAAACCTTTCCTTGATGGGGGAAGTCGAAGGAAAGAAGACATTTTTTTTATATTACGCCATTATCCTTTTGACAATGATGTAGCTGCCAAGATTGTGTAAGGGCTAGCACATTAAGATGAATATTTCTTTCTTTTGTATTACACACGGCATTATATCATACAAATATACAAATCTATACTGTTTTCAGGATAACATGACATTTTCTTATCAAATGCAAAGTACTTAGCATGGGTTGCTCATGCTGCAAGTGATTTTCTTTATTACAGTTCTCAGAAAACTAGTATTAATTGTGTTGTAGCAATAACACAACGTATTAACATATCTGTACAACAAAGGTAGAAGATGATTTGAGTCATCAACGAATTTGGTGAACTAATGTGATTTGAAGAATTGGTCTTTAGACAATTAGGATTAATCAAAATGGTTGGAAACTGTGGTCAACCAATACTTATCAACAAACATCTTCAAAATAAAACAGAAGTACAATCTAAAGGCATTAAAAAGACGCAAATTACAAAAATGAAGGGGTAATTTGATCTGTTAGCAACTTTTACATGGGCAGTGTACCGGATAATGCAAAGTTATATAAAACAAAAGTTAAAAAATGAAATAAAGATTTGAGGAATTTCTCAATGCAGGCCTAACATGCATTCAAAAACAACAAATCACCAATACAGATAATATTGCAATATATTATTGCATAATCATGAAAAAAACTAAATCTTGGCTTGAATACAAGATTGACACTATTCTTTTGAAAGTAGAGTGTTTAACTAAACGTGTCGTTAAGGACTGAACACCTTGCGAGTTCAAATGAAGCGTGCCTTGACTTCTTGGATTGAAACACCTAATTTCCCATGGGGCTTTTTGACCTGGTCCTTTCCAGGGGGTAAAAACGACAACGTCCTCAAGTGGGGCTGCTTGAAATCCATTTGCTGACTATTTCTAGGATGGAGAAATCTCGCCAGATGCAATGAACGTAAAACAAAAATGAGACTGCCTTTAAAGTCAAACCACACCTGTACTCCACACACAAGCAAACTATCAACGTACTGCAATTAACGCTTGGCCTGGGTCTGAGCCATACAAGAAAACAAAAAATCTTTAAAAGCCATATTGGTTACATGTCTGGTTACATATATATTTAAAAGCTAAATCGACTGTAAAAACATGTATGAAAAGTTTGTTCCACACCATTTTGGGGCTGACGAGAGGTGGACAGCTGTAGGGTATATGAAAGAAAACAATGTCCTGTATGGTAGAGATTCTGTTTTAAAATCACCAAATCCAGTTGAGCCTTCCATTGGCCTTCCATTTCTGCTGATCTATATTCCCCGCTAGGCAGTTTGAAGCATTTCATTGAAAATACACTTAGAAAACATGTATGTCCATGCCGAATATGACTTGCCAGAGTCTCTGTACAAAAAGGGGCCGATGCCATATATGGATATATTTTGGTTGAGAGACGGGTTAGAAATGGATTCAGGTACTTTGCCTGCGATTGATTGAGTTGGCCTGGAACAATGGATCCAATCAGACACCCGCCAGAACCCCGGAGACTTGCCGCAGGCAGACACAAGCAAACGCTTCAAAAGTACCCTGAAAGGATTTCAAACTGAATCTGAGGCTGCTTCGCTGGCTGGGGGAGGAGGAGGAGGGGGAGGGGGGGACAGCTGCTACTCAGACTTGTGGCAGTACAGGTCCTTGAGTGCTTTGAGTTCCTCGATCAGGGTTTTGTTCTGGTTCTCCAGGACAGCCACTCGGTTCTCCAGACACTTCACGTATTCTTTCTTCTTCCTGCGACACTCGCGGGCCGCCTCTCTGTGGAGGGCAGGGCGCAGGGTTAGAAGCTGGACACGTCTGAGCTACGCCAAGGTCCATCACAATACAGAGATCAATGTCAATCCTAATTTCACTGCCTTTATCTGATTTGTTTTTCTTCCTCTTGTTGGCTGAATTAAACTATTACACAATGATGTAAAGATTTATGGCGACTTTGAACAGAGCAACTCCAACTGTAAATGACACAAGAGTTTTGTAAAACGCCTGCTTTCAGACTTCGTCGGGCAGTCCCAGGCGACTTTGCTGTACCTGTTCTTCATGAGTCGAACCTCCCTCTTGCGTGTGACCTCGACCGGACCACTCTGGGTGGGCAGTGTGGGTGAGGATGCCATGACCACGCCCGATGCAATGGTGTTAGCGGGCGCTGCCCGGATCTGGTAGGCCTGGACGTCTCCTGATGCAGCTGGAACACACACGCGCACGCACAGGCTCTCGTTAGAACTAACTTTGAACAGATTCACAGTTAGCTTACACTAACTACGTTTTGCAACAAAAATGATAATAACTCTTATATATATATATATATATATATATACTGTATATGTATAATATAAATGTATATTACATATTATAACTAAAAGTATTAACGGTCCTTGAAAAAGAAACCCCTAACCATTGTTACACAGTTAGTCACAGCTTTAGGGTCTAGTTCAGCTTGTAAGACCACTCCCAGGATGAAAGCTGCTGCGCTGCATATGCCCACCTTGAACCACCACCTGGTTGCTGGGTACCAGGATCTGCTGTCCGTCGCTGGTCTGGGCGTACTGCAGGATGGTGGCCCCCTGCTGGGCGCCGCCGGTGTTGGTCATGGTCAGAGTCTGCAGGCCCTGGACGCCGTCAGTCCCGTTGTTAGCCAGCTGGATGGCTCCGCCCTGGGTGATGGCGACTGGGGGTGGGGGAGAGAGGCGCATGAAACCGTCGTAGCAATAAAAGTAACGTTATTTTTGTTTACAATGTATTTCAATTGCATGGTGCTTTGGACAGCCATACAAAAGGATTGCTACATGCACATTTCAGTACACTTTCTGTACATAAAATAAAACTGAATATATAAAAGATATAAGAAAGGTATACTTTAATACGTAATGTTTTCAATTTAATTGTGTATATATATATAAACATAAAAATGTCACTTGAAGGCTAAGGAGTCACAAATCAATCAAGAGGCAAGCAGGGGATGGGTACAAGAACCAAAAACGAGGACTGTTGGAAGACAGGAACACGATAGGCTGAAAGGATAAAACGTCATTCCCATTCAACTTTGACCTCCACGAGTCTCACCCACCCCTTTGTCGGGCTGAAAACCCGGTTGAGGATGGTGAGGTGAGGATACGTACTGTACTGGCCACTGCTGGTCTGGTAGATGGGCGTTGGCATGGTGACGGTGGTAATCGCCGGCGGCGCCTCCTCCTCTGACTTCTCCTCCTCGATCCGCGGGACGGCGGGGGAATCCGAGGAGAGGTCGTTCAGGATCTTCCTGTGGGAGGTTAAGGGGTACGCCGGGTCATTAGCGGGGGGAACACAGACGCAACACCAGCCAGCGTAGAACGGACATTATGCACACGCACGGGACACACTCCAAAGGAACGGACAGTCGCAGGAGGCGTTGCCAACACACACTCAAAGAGAGAGAGCGCGAGAGAGAGAGAGAAAGAGAGAGAGAGAGAGAGAGACGTGTGTGCTGTACCTGTAAGAGGGCCGTCTGGACAGGATCTCCCTGCGTTTCTGAGAGTCTGTGACGCTGTCCACGGACTCCTGGGAATCTTCACTCTCCGCTATAGTGGATATCTGACACACAACAAAGCACACATGTACACAAAGCTCAATTGAAGTTGAGTGACAACTTTTTTTTCCAGAGGCACACATTTGGACGTGTGTGCCTCAACTGGACAGTCTAGACCGGAAGGCACTACATGACAGAGGGCTGTGTGTGTGTGGGTGAGTTGGAGTGTGTGTGTGTGTGTGTGTGCCTCACCTGGACAGTCTGGACCTGAGGCTATGTGTGAGTGTGTGTGTGTGTGCACGCCTCACCTTGACTGTGAACCTGAGGGGACTGTATGACAGAGGGCTGTGTGTGAGTGAGGTGGAGTGTGTGCGTGTGCCTCTCCTGGACAGCATGGACCTGAGGGGATTGTATGACAGAGGGCTGTGTGTGAGTGGGTTGGAGAGCGTGTGAGTGTCTCTCACCTGGACAGTCTGGACCTGAGGGGACTGTATGACAGAGGGCTGTGTGTGAGTGAGTTAGAGAGTGTGCGAGTGTGTGTCTCACCTGGACAGTCTGGACTTGAGGGGACTGTATGACGGAGGGCTGAGCGGCCTGGATAACTCCGTGCACCTGCACCGTCTGGCCGTTGGGCAGCTGCACTAGCGTTACCGTGGGACCAGTTGCCGTGGTGTGGCCCGCTGCCATGGACACCTGCAAGGCAGAGATATAATCCTGCTGCCAGGGGAGACACAGCCCTCGGCCGGTTAACAACCAACCTCACCGTAGCAACAGCAAACCCTGACGCAGTGCTGCATGGCTAGCCGAGTTAAAGAATGACATTTCTATAAAATACGAAAATAAAAAACTAAAAAAGAAAAACAATTCAGGGCTAACCCTACTCTCTTATTCTCACAACATTTCCATCTACCATCTTATATAATGTTAGACTAAAATATGAGCACACATGTATTTCCACCCACATGTGAAGATTTGTGGAAGATGACAGGAACCCCAATGAACTAGAGTGGCCGTTGTCGTGACAACTACATGAATATATAGTTATTAAACCCAACATGCAAATAGGACAACGCTGTGCTGGTGGAGGAGCCGACCGCGTCTGTTCCTTGAACTTCCTGTCATGCAATGAAATGGACGATGAATGTTTTCTTAATCCGACGGGACACGGACGCATTACAAAGCCCCATTGTTACCCACGGAGTAGGCAAAAACAAAACTCTGGAAAGCTGGGAACCTGCTCGACTTGATTCTTCCCGTCTGTGCTTCTCCATGCTATTTCTGTCGGGGGTCAGCGTGGGCAGCGCTCGTGCCCGCGTGCGTATTTTGAGGCAACGCTGGAGAGAAAATCTTTTCCTAGCCCAAGGCCGCTGTGCCTGCTCTGAAGGGGGCACGGGCTCTGGGAGGTCCACTGTCTCCACCTCTGTCTATTTCAGCTCGGTGCAGGCTAGCCTGACAGCCTCACTGTGTGTGTGTGTGTGTGTGTGTGTGTGCGCGTGTGCATGTTCCTCTGTCCACACTTCAAATCAAGAAAACAGTGGGGGATTGTGTGACAGAGTGTCGGAGGAATGTATGGCTCAGTTTGTCAGGGAACTGAAAGAAAGAACAATCTGCACAAGCTTGTGTGTGTGTGTGAAAGAGTCTTTAGCACATTCTCCCCCTGTCAAGCTGTAAGCAAAGCCATGCCAGGGAGCAGTGAGTCACCGTAGACCAACACAGACCTCAGCTCTGTTCTTTCTCTGAGATCGCTATGCAACTGATATGGAACCCCATAGGTACTGGCTATGTAGTGAGGTGGGATGGAATGGCACAGAACAGCAAAGTGCAGCGAATAAACCAACAAGTGGCACCTGTGATAGAGTGGCAATCTGCTGTGTGATTTGCTGGCTCTCCGTCTCCGACACAGCAGTCTCTGCCCCCTGCTGAACCTCCACTGCCGACTCCATGGTCATTGGCTGAGCTGGGGAGAAGGGGAGGGCACATTTAGGACACACTCATACATCATTGGGCAGGCCAGCGGGAAGAGGAAGTGCTGATTAATATGGGCAGGTTTGGGGGAGCTACACGGAAGGGAAAAACTAACGTTACATTTCCAAAATCACGTCGTCAGGGGGCTGCTGATAAATGCTAGACACTGAATAAATGATAGATCATGACCAGAGTCAAGGAGGCTAGATAGAAGCTAAAGCCCAGCATGATGGGACTGGGACGTGTGATGACTGTAGAAAAGTTTGTCTTCAGATGCACATACCACCCTGACCATCTGTCGGACATAGACAATTTTTGGGGGAGGAAAAGAAAACCCTATCCTAGCAGGCCGTCACAGAGCGATCTCCAGTCCCCCACTTCCGGAGACCGTTCAGGCCTCAAACCCTCGGAGGTGGACATCCTAGGCCCCTGGAAAGAGTCCCTCGGTTTAATGTGATCTCGGTATGAACTCTGGAAAGTGTTCGCGGGCTTTAGAGCCACCCAGAGTTTCATTGCGTTTTATAGGGCCGGCCCGGGATCGGGCTGTAACCTTTTCTTTTATCTGTCTGAGGACTGGCAGCATCGGTCGATAATTAGCGCTCGCCGGGGGGGTGGGGGCTCCTATATGTTAGAGGCATTAACGACATGAGGAGATTGGAAGTGGGAATACGGGGCTCACATTTCTGTCCTGTCTCCACCTGTACGAAGGACCGCAGGGACAGACGCTGGACAGACGGGCCGGGAGTGGGGGTGGGGTCAATCCGGCAGAAACACACGCACCAAAACGCTCTCTCTTTTACTCACAAACACCCACACCCAGACACAAATGATTAAAACAAAAAAAAAATCCCTCTTTTTGACCGAGAGACCAACACCCTGGGGAGCTCATTTATCTGCCGGTCGTCAAGGGGGACGCGTTCGCCTCTCCCCCCGCGGCGCTGGGTTTCGGACAGCTGACATTTCGCCCCTTCACTCCCCTCTCCGCCAGGAGTCTCAGGACCCACTGGGGGCGGCAGCCGCCCATTAATCCTGTTTACGGCACCAGATGAAAAGGCCATTTTCTACACACACAAAACTCCTTTTCCTTTCAGCCCTGGGCACTGCCTGTCGGTTACCTACACTAGACTTGACATAGCGCCGTGCTACAGTTGACCTTTCGGAGCATTGTGCTGCATGGCTAGCCTCCGGACCATGTTGAAGATACTTTCAACTTTCTTCCCCACTTTACTCTTACTTTCACCAGACCTCCCTCTTAGACAGCCCCTGGTACAGCTGAGAAAGCCAGCACGGTGAAGGAAGGGATTTTAGGCTGATTAGAAACACAGTCTGTGTTTATATTTGGAGTTCCCCCTGGCTGACTGTTGGCTGCGCACATCTGGCTGTCTGGATACTGACGGAGCACATGGCCACACAAGAACGCATTGGAAAATCACAGTCACCGGTCCAGAACCGACAGTCTGCCATTGTCTCCTTGTCATGTCCTCTCTCCTTCCCGAGTCCTATTGGCTGTGGGAAGCCAGGTTCCAACCTGTAGTTAATTAGCCCCAATCAGCTTTGAGAAGGAGGCAAGAAGTCCACATAGCAAGCAAGGGGAGACTATTGAGGTCTATTTTGTTACACGGGAGAGGCGCTTGTCCAAAATAGCAGTGTGCTGCACATTTGAGGTAATGCCAGTAAGCACAAGCCTCAACTGGAAAACGGGAGTCATATGTGGGAGCGGGGAGGGGTAGGGGTGAGAAACCACAGAAGGGTGATGTTGAGACACGTTTCCTCCTTAAACCAATAGGAGAAAGTACATATACTTAAACGTTGTTATTGGAACTGGATTTGAAATTAGCTCCAAACAGACTCTAATCAGCAATGATTAAACCTTAGTCTTAAATATGATTACACTAAGAAAATTGATTTAAAAAAATGTAGGTTAGTTCAAGATTGTAGCTAATCTGATGGTGAAACCAAGGCAATCCCTCTGCAACCAGTGCGTAGCCTCCCAGCTGGCCAGCATGACACGAGTATAACGTGTAGCTATGTGTACATTGTGATCTCACACAGTGCGTAGTCACTATCTTCTGTTTGATTGGCTTCACACATTTCTCCCTCTGCTTTTCAAAAGTCACTCAAACGCGCTCTGTGCTTAGCGGTGACACTTCAGTAAAGAGCAAAGCCTCATGGCCAGGCGACGCCCCCCGAATTCTTTCTTAGAAAGACCACTGTAGGCTAAATGTAGGCCTAGCGAAGATGTTTTACGTAAGGGTGTAGTAGACGAACGTCGAACAACATAAAAAACACGATTTGGGATCAGCTTTGTTTGGGAATGATGAAACATTGTACAAGGTATCGTTCTGAACAGACACATGCCAACACTACATACATCACGGACATAAATGCGAACAGGCAATTGCTATATATTTTTACAGCATTTTTACGGTGGGAAAACAGAATGCGTGTTGAATTGGAGTATGAGTGAACAAAACAGCATACGAGTATTGAAGTGGTAACAATGTATTATTGTAAACCAAAAATGTCTGCTGCTTACAACGTTAGGTAGCCTTCAGTGCGCGGTAGCATAGGCTATTGCGCAAGCACAGTGCGCCAAAAACGACAAGGATCCACATAATCATTTTATAGCATTTTGAATTGCTCTACGTCACATTACTGACTACGCTGCACAAATACTCTGCAGCGCGTCTTTTCCGAATGACTAGCTGACTCTTTTCTCCTTTTTTTCAAATCGCCGCAGCCTCCCCTCCCTCTGTTCAAGAGCCTGCCTGCAACAAGCCCGCCCGCCGCCATTATTTCTTTGTTTCCTCCAGGTCTCACACGACCAGATCTATACTTATTCAAGGAGTGCCTACTCTCTCTTTTCCCCGTACACGAGTCTTCTCTTACCGATACAGACTCCCTTCGTCACTCCCGGGCCTCCCGAGCTCCACTTTTATTCTGGCCGACACGTAAGAGCCCGCGTCAGGCTACACCTCCGTCGCGTCACCGAGAACAACAACACGGAGATTGGAGACTGAAGAGGGACGAAAATCGAGTCAGCACGGTACCCATCGGGAAGGGCCGATTGGCATACGGGAAAGTACGATCAGTGGGCGGAGTATGCCGAATAGGACCGATTGTACGCGGACAATGCCGAAAAACGCTTGCTCATTCGTCTGTGAAAGATCGGCGGCAAGATTGCGCCATTGAAATGTCTGTCGTGTTTGCATAGTCACGCTGCTTTGCCTTTGACTTATCTATGGTAATTACAATTCGTACAATGTCGTAAGCCAGTAGTTTTTGGGTAGATAATTTAATTCATACGATTTGCTACTGACTTTTGTTCAAAATTCAAACTGTTATCCGCACGACTGTTTTGTTTATTATTTTATTTATTTTATATAGTTTTATTTAGTTTTCCCATATTCAACCAATTTAATAAATACATATAATTTTAACAATAGGCCACTGTATAAGGAGGACATACTACATTTTTAATGAGGGGTTAATTATCGCACTTAAAAATAAGATAAAAGTAATTTTACGATATGTTGCTTCTCTAAAATATTTATTCTAGTTGGTTTTCAGTTTAAATTTCCCTCAATAACTATCGTGTTTTTGTAAATGTAATATGTGTGGTGTTTACTAGGCTTTTATAGCACTCTTGAATATGGTAAATTCTTAATGACTTATCTTAAATGCTGAAAATACTACGAATCCTGACAATGTTTATATATTCACTTATTTAAATCTAAATGAAAACAAAAACAACAATTGATTAAATTTCAAATACAATCATAATTTGAGAGACTTAATTATTCTGTAACACCTATAGTTAAACCGATCATTACATTACCACTAGATGTCCCTATAACATCACTCACACTCAAACATACTCTGGTTATTCAAAAACATCCATTGAAATGGACTAGGGCAGGCAGGTGACAGTTGTCCTGTCCACCTTTTGTCTGTTGAAGCCACTCCTGATCCAGAGGACAGGGAATGGAGGACGCTAAATTCAGTGCTGGAGACTTGGACAAATACCACAATCGAAAAAGTCAAATATGAATGATTCAATCACAATTAGGGGACTAAATTAACAATCTGAGTTATGTAGCGCACAAAAGACGTCGCCAAACAGGAGCCTTAGAGAGATATAGAGATCAATCCACATGACTGAAAACCGTCTGCAACATGAGGTAAAATTTCTCAGCTGCTGTTCCTCTTTTGTTCAGGTGGGGGCGCTGCAGGGCTGTGCAACTGCATCTGCCACGTGGTCCTCAGTCTCTCCCCTTTTCAGTCTCCATCCTGCTGCCTCCACTCCAATGGTAGAGACGACGTAGTCTGGCGGCTAGGCAGTGAGACGGACAGCAGTGAGGGAGACATGCAGACAGACAGGCCAGAGCAATGAGACCGACAAAGAGCGTTTCGATGGGGGCAAGCAGACAGACGAGCACCAAGACAGAGAAAAGTCCAGCCAGGCAGCGAACCGGGAGGTTGTCCATATTGGGTTGGCAGGCAGAAAGAGAGAAAGAAGAAAGGATAGATAAATGAAGGCAGACAGACAGGCAGGGAGGGTAGACTGACATGCATTGGTGTAGACAGACAGACAGACAGGAAATAAAGACACAGACTTAGGGCCTCAAGCTACAGTGGCTTGTGTGCCGGTGAGAGTTGGACCCACACTGAATGCAGTGAGACAAGTGGTGCGCTGCGGCTGTAGCATCTAGACAGGACAGCCAGCAGACAGACAGGTCACCGTAGCCGATATGTGAGTTTAGCAAGGCAATTCCTCTAACAATCCTCCTGACGGTCGTTGCAGGTTGTGTTTTATCTGTTTAATAGTGCTTTACGGCTACAAGCCATAAAAAAACTGCTTTTTACTGTGACACGAAACACATTGTTCGGGGAATTGACCCAGCCTCGTTAGTAAGCAGCAGTGAATTTGCGGCCGGCTCCTGGTCCCAAGGGAGGGAGAACCAAAAGACAATTCAAACAGTCTGTTTTTTAACAACAGGGAGCTGTGTGCAATCGAGGCGGAATCCAGCTCACAATTGCACACCAACACACATAGAGGTAGTCATAGCCTCACATTGATACTATCCCATACCCCCCCCCCCCCCACACACACACACACACGCACACTGACACCGACACACAGATCCACAACAATTTGAAGGATCACAGTCTCTCTCACACTACCTCGCAGACACAGACACACACTGCCTTTGCTAAACAGGCAGAGAAGAATCAACAGAAGCATTTGGCTTATTATCATAAGTACACTGTGGATGGGGATGCTGGAATAAAGCTCTTTTCAACACCAGATGGTAGACTCTGACAGAGCTAATAAACACCACTGGTTGTTCCTCACACAGACTCAGTCTGCTTGGATTCACACAGGCAGCATATTATCACCCCTCAGATTCATATAGCCACTCTCATTGATCGTGACATAGTCGTAAATTCCACCTAGATCCCGTGGAAAGAGCTGGTCTATATTGTATAGAAAGAGTCTTAAGGCTGGTGAATGTTGTATAGAAAGAGTCTTAAAGCTGGTCTATATTGTATAGAAAGTCCTTAAGCCCGGGCATATTGAAAGGAAAGAACGCCGAGAGAGGGAGAGGGAGAGGGAGTATCATGTGTAGCGAATGCTTCCGATGGTGTGTGGTTGTTACTATTCTTATCTCTGTTAGGGCACTGTGTTTATTGACATCTGACTGATGCTTTGGCAACAGTTACAGTCCAGTGTTTCATGCCAATAAAATGTACTTTACAAGAGAGAGAGAGAGAGAGAGAGAGAGAGAGAGAGAGAGAGAGGTGAAGAGAGAAGCAAGATGAGGGCAAGGAGTTTCTTCATCTCTCCCTGAGTGGATCTGGTCTTGTGATCACAGACTCGGTAGTGTGCGTGCATGTGTGTTTTTTTGTGCTTTTATGTTGCGTGGGGTGCATGCTATTGAGCCGCAGAGATTGATTGGCTGTGTAAGGATGCAAGTCTCTTACTGTGCGTGTGTATGTACTCTACGCTCCATCCTGCTCACCTGTGTTTTCCCCACTTGTGGGTATAGTAAGTGTAGTGTGTGTGTGTCTGTGTGTGTGTGTATGTGTGCGTTTGTTTGCCTGTATGTGTATTCTTATATCTACAAGGTCTATGAGAGTATGTATGTTGCAAGTCTCTCTCTGTGTACCAGTCTGCATGTGTGTTTCAATTTCTACTCTGTCTGAGTATATGTGTAGATGTTTTTTGTGTGTGTCTATTTATGAGTGTGTATGTGCATGTGTTTGCCCGCTTGCCTGCTGGAGTGTGTACGTCTGTCTACTTGCCGGCCGGCCTGTGCTTGGTGTGTGTGTGTGTGTGTGTGTGTGTACCCTGCCTGGTGCTTGACCTTGAGAAAGCTGGCCCCGTCGGAGGAGTGTGGGCTGAGGAGACTCTCTGCCTCCCCCTTTCCCCCTGCTGCTCCCCTGCTGTGCCTCACCCCGACTGCCTTACTCCCACCCCTCCTCTCTCCCCCATACTCTCTCCTCCTCCTCCTCCTGCCGCCGCTGGCTGTGTTCCCTCGCTCTCTCTCTCTCTGTCTCTGTCCTCCTCTTCCCTGCACTTTGTGTATTGCGCGACAGACGTTTTCCTCATGCATTTTCCCCTGCTCTGTTTCTGTGTCCCGCTCGGCTCTGTTTCAGTCAATCGACCTCCCTCCCCTTATTCTATCCCTACCTCCTCCTCCCCCTTCCCTTGCTCCCCACACTTTCTCCCTATGTTCGGTTTCCTTCCCATTCTCGCCATCCCACTCGTCATCCTTCTTTTCATGCCCCCCCTCCTCCTCCTCCTCCCTTTCAGCAGATGCTTCCATTCAGGCAGACAAGGTGCTCGCAATGAAAAGAAAGACAAGAAGAATAAAGAATGAAGAGCGAGAGAGAGAGAGAGAGACAGAGAGAGAGAGAGAGAGAGAGAGAGAGAGAGAGAGAGAGAGAGAGAGAGAAAGAGAGAGAGAGAGAGAGAGAGAGAGAGCGAGAGAGAGAGAGGAGCATCAAAGCCTGAACCGTGTGGCTAGGGTTTTTTTGGGGGGGGGGGTTCTATGTTGAATTTGTGGTGTGGGTTGTGGGAGAAGAGTGGAGCACGGGTTCAAGGATAATGCTTGTGAGCGCCTCCTTTGCCAGCGCTGTCCATCCCCTCCCAAATCCCCCATCACCCCCCGCCCCCCTCTTTGCGCCTCTTTGTGAGTGCCGAACAGTCGACGATGCGTTGTCGCACAGCCCCGCGCCAGCGAACCATTCGCAGGCGCTGCTTGTTTGTTTGCTCGTTTGCCGCTTCCAGTTAAATGTTTGCTTTGTAATTTCGCCACTCTGAGAGGGTTTTCTCCTGTCTAATAGCTCGCTGTGTTGATGCTGCGGCTGGCCGGGCGCTCAGAGTGTGATCGCCCAGAACAATGGGGTGGGTCTGGAGTCAGCCACCCTCCATGGAAGAGCGGCGCTGGCACGTCTTCGCATGGCAGACCGAACGGTCTCTGGTTCGCAGCATCTCGGCACCAACGCCGCCATGGCCTCACATCCTGGTCTGGTGTTATACAGTGAGGACAGTGGCGTCTCTCCTATGGTGTAGATGGAGACGTGCACGCTATCTATATGAGTTTAGTGCTCAATTACGCCTTGGAGGCTTCTGTTTGGCTCTCCGTCCTGCGTCCTTCCATCCCTTTCTTACTCTCCCTCTCCCTCTCCCTCTCTCTCTCTCTCTCTCTCTCTCTCTCTCTCTCTCTCTCTCTCTCTCTCTCTCTCTCTCTCTCTCTCCCTCT
>JAVQJS010042575.1:0-15551 GCA_036024795.1 Galaxias rostratus | reverse complement strand
TCTGTCTTATATCCCTCAAACTCGTACACACACACACACACACACACACACACACACACACACACACACACACACACACACACACACACACACACACACACACACAAATGTACAAACAGGAGAATGAGTGCACATTCAGGGATGGAGAAAGGAGCGTTGAAACAATCATCTATTGTTATAGTAGGATTTGCATAAAATTGTTTATCGATTCTCAAATCGTCAGTGAGTTATTGCAATGACAAAAATCATTTAAGTATTCTTAGAAAGCTAACGTACTGTCAGGCCAGTTTGAAATGGCTGAAAGTATGACTTTCACTCAATTCCTTCAACACTATTTTACTATATTATGTTGTTGGTGGAGTATAAGTATTCTATGAATGTCCTTGGACACCATTCTCATTTTAGATAGAGGATGGCATTCGAGGGTCCATTGACATAGGTATATATCCTTTGTCTATGCTGAGCCATGATTCATTTGGAATCAATTCTTACATCCTGCTATATCTTACATCCTGCCTACTGGAATAACCTGAATACTGTGTTTTTTTCCTGTTTTCCACAATGGAACTTAGAACAAAGAAGCCTGAATAAATTATATGGCCTTTGCCTATTTTAGAACTCTCTTGAGTACTTTGCTTTTACTGGTAATAGACAAGCCTTTCCTGATATTTTATCCTTTACAGTGGTAGTAGGCTAGTACTCTGGAAAGGATCAAAGTAAGAAATAAATTGCTGCTAAACCTACCTCTGTAAAATTAAATAGTGTCCAATTGTGTGGAATTTTTGAAAATACGTGTACATCAGATGTTTCCTGCAGTGGAATTGCGCTACATCAACGTCAA
The DNA here is from genome assembly GCA_036024795.1 of Galaxias rostratus. Classification (NCBI taxonomy): domain Eukaryota; kingdom Metazoa; phylum Chordata; class Actinopteri; order Galaxiiformes; family Galaxiidae; genus Galaxias; species Galaxias rostratus. The sequence goes on along the minus strand of JAVQJS010042575.1, from coordinate 14,710 downwards.
TAATATTTCTACAACATGGACTGGCCCTCACTGATTTTTTACCAGCCAATGCTGCCTACTGTGTTATTTTTAACCCACTTGTATATGTCCATGGGAGGGAAATTCTATTTAAACGGTTTAAATTGTATTATAACCCATTTATTAATTCTGATCATTTTACAGAAAAAATATTCACCTTATTTTTATTCTCTGCCCTATATGTGATGGTTTTAAAAAATACATTTTATGTCAGTCTGTTAACTGTGGCGCTAAGCCCAAATAAATGCATAGGCAATAACCAACCATGTTTAGATCTAGAGACAGTACAAGCATTACAAAAATTTCTCAGACAATCCTGGGACACAATTTGAAGAGAAGCATGGTGTAGCTATTGCAAACAATCAGGCAGAGCTATTAATGTGTGGCTATTAGTAGTAGATCATTATTCAGTTTAAACAAAGGCAGACACTAGCACAGACGTTTCGCTTGTTACCCATCAGTAAATTGTTTTTGTTTGTTAATCATTTGCATTTGCCCTGACGTTGTCTATTGCATACCGAATACAATTTCATGCAACACATTGCAACATTGAATACACAACCTACTCAATGCATCAAATATACATGTAACTATAAATGTAACAGGTCTTCTGTCCTGGCCAGAGTGTAAATACTTTATGGATTCAGGGGTCCCCTTAGTATAAATTACAAGCACAAACCCTGACATTTTGCCTCTCAGAGTGAGAGTAAAAAGACCAAAACATTCATTTCAAAACATTCTTCAATTAGTTCTAAGGTACTGTCTTCACAATACATATGTGTTTTTGCACAACACATTGTGCTGATGCATAGGGTTTAGTGCAATTGTTGAACTGTATTTATCTCTTTCAGGCAGGTCATGTCTTAGGGATCGCCTTACTTTCCGATTCTGTCAGACCCTTCAGTGGCTTGGTCGGTGCCAACTGGCCACTGTTAGAGCACAGTGCTGCAAGACCTGCAGTCAGCGTTCCCGTGGCAACGAACGCACATCTCATCGCTAAAATCCAATGGATTTCACAAGCAATCAAGCAATTTGCAGTGGACTGAGTTGAATGCACTAGGGGAGGCAAAGACACTCACCTGTCTTTCAGGCTGAAGACCACAGTTGTGTTTGTAACCCACAAGAAAACACACAACACAGTACTGTACATTGTTCTGTGTTGAAATGCTTGGCACACTCGACAATGTTTTTGAATGCTTCACAATCTTAACAAGAGAAGGCCAATAAGCACTTGGAGACTGCCTGGCAGGAAGGTGAAGTTGCGTCCTTTTCATTGTGAACTATTGATGGACTGATTGGTTGTTTTTAATTTCATTGACGTTTTGTATTTCTTTGCACTTTTTCCTCTGAACCTTGTTTTCATGTTGACAAACTGCGCAGCTAGAGGAGTTGGGTAGCTGTTTTGCCAATTGGCAGACTGCAACAGGATATGTACATTTACCATGCAGCTTATCAACATTAGATTGGAAACAACAGACAATGCTATTCAAAAGAAAAGATAAGCCTGACAGCAGACATCACAATAGATCCAACCGTTATGTACCATAATGCATTCTGGAATCTGGTGCTCCCTTACAAAAACGATCGTGACTTGCATTAATGGTTGCCTTGTGATAAAAAAAATGGTGCTTAGTGCTAGAGGGCTGACAGGCCTCCTAACCACATTTGAGTGAGACCCAGTGATTATGTTTTACTTGAATACTTTCATATCATATAAACATCAATGAATCATATGTTTCCCCCCCTGCGTAGAATAATCCTGGGTATACATCAGTTGGGTACAATTTGGATGATTTTAGACCAAATGTGTGTGTTTGTGGGTTTAACTGATGTATCCTATAACTGTAGATTCAAACATCCTAATCTCATACCTAGAAATTATAGCACACATACCTTTGGTGGAATTCCCCAGCTCACCCACAGGTGTGTATTTACAGTACCGGTACATTTTATTAATAGATGAGCCCCCCACAACGTCTTTCTAATCACATATTGTTCTGTAATTGGGCCAGTCAGTAAAGTTTGTTTTTACCAACATCTAAACATTTACACTTAAAACTACATTATTAGAATAGCAATAAGACATGGGGTTGTACCCTTACTTTCACTTAGTGAAGGAAAAAAACTATATTGCATTTATACTGCTTGAAATAAAAATGATTTCAATGGTTTTTATTACATAAAAAACAGGTCACTGGGCAATTTAACTTTTCTATAGAATTTGTGGTTGAAGCCATAAAACAAAGCTTGCTACACACAACTTATGCATGAAGCACCAGAGGATGAAAAGTATACCTTAAAAGTCAACTTAGCAAATTATAAGATGTATTGTGCTGGATTAGTAATCAACAGGTGGCAATGTCACCATTCTGGTAAACTCCTCATAGTGCACAACTCCATTTGACTTGACGTTGGCTTCTTTGAACAGCTCATCAACTAAATTGTCAAAGAACAAAAAAAAGGAAAAACATTTATTTTCAAACCAAGACTAAATCTGAGTTTTGAATCAAGCATTTATCCAGTACATGCACAGCATACAGAGATCCAACTGAGTAGCATTAAAAAAGGAGCATGTTAAAGAATGTTACCCACACACACACACACTCCACAGTCCAAACACTTGGACCAAAGCTAAGGCCAGCGCTGTTTGTGGCTGAGACCAAAGCCCAGCTGCGAGAATAGTGGCCCAAGTGCATTACTCTGCATGAAACATTGCAAAATGAATCATTCCGGTTGGTAATTATATTATTTATTGAGCCGAGGTAATTTCCCTTTCATTGAGTTTACAGAGCTCTAACTTCTAGGATGATAACATTCACTTTGCTATTTAGGCATCTTTCACTTCTACATTTGACTCACAACCCTAATTCATCTCAAAACATCTTTTACTTTCATTAATAGGTCAAGGTGTGTGACAAATGGTCAACCGTGTAGCAACATTTTAAGAAAGATTAAAAACTGAGAGGAAACATTCAAAATAGTAAACTGTTCCTTTGATGTGTGATCTTAGCGCTTGCTAGGTTTAGACGGATCTTGAGTCATGGCAAAACATTTATTCATTACCTTCTTTGTTTGTAAGCTTCTCCCCTAGCTTGGTTAGTTTAGCCCGTAACTCAGATGCCTGGATGTAGCCTTTTTTCTGTTTGTCTGTCATCCGCATGGCCTCCAAGATTTCTGCCTTGGGGTCCTCTTGCTGGATCTGTCTGTGCATCATGGTCAGGAAGGTGGAAAAGTCTAATTCTGACTTTTTATCTGTTCGGATAAGTTGTGGAAAATACTAAATAGTCTAAGCATGATATTTCATGGCAAAACAATTTTCTTAAGCTCCCTTTTTGTTGTTGTTTGAAGACAAGAACTTTCAGACAATGCATACTTGCCACTTCCTTCAATACAGGGCTTACTAATGCACATAAAGCATTAAAAACTACAACACTCAAAGGTTTTATGACTTTACAACAAATAAAAGTAATGGACTGCACGGTGGCTCAGTGGTTAGCACTGTTGCCTTACAGCAAAAAAACTCCACCTGATCCAAGGGTCTTTCTGTGTGGAGTTCGCATTTTGCGTGAGTTTCCTCCAGGTACTCTGGGTTCCTCCCACAGTCCAAAACATGCAGGTTAATTGAGGACTCTATATTGTCTGTGAGTGTTTGTCGTCCCTATGTGTTGGCCCTGTGATAGACTGGCGAGCAAAGACCCAAACAGCGGTGGCACCCACTGATGCACAAAGAGTATGCAATATCTTACCAACAGACTTTAATTGGTTATTTGAACCTACAATAAATACATTTTTACAAGGTAAAAAGTCTTGAAACAATTAAAAGGAATCAATTTGCCATGAAAATGAATTAAAACATTTAATTAGAACAAGGTTGTTGGCTTTGGTGCCAATGTTTAAGCCAATGTATTCATAATAGGGAAATAACTTTTTTACTTATTTCAAATAATTGGAAATGTTTATCCTAGAACTATTCTTTGTAACTTTAAGCCTCTTATCCATTGAGGCCAATATAGCATGCATTCCTATATAAATATAAGCACCACAAGGGTTTTCTGTCAGCTATGGTGTAAGATGGGTAAAATGTACACGTAGAATTGGAAATAATTCTGGAAGAAAAGCAAGCTTAAAAATGCTGATAAATGTGTTTACATAGCAACATACCTATCTTGTGAACTTGTAAGTGTCTGTCCACCTCGCTAAAGGTGGGGCTTGTGCCCAGGCAGCGCATGACTGTGATCAGATCCTTAGCTTCAATCTTTCCTTTATGTTTCTTGTCATACAAAGAGAAGCATTCCTTGAACTCTAAATGGACAGACAGAACAGTTATAACCTATGGAACGATATCTGAAGATACAATCATTCCGGAATGAGGGGAGAAGGCATTTGATCAAGCAACAACTATACATTTTTTATCTAAAAGAAAAAACATTACTTTTAATTTAGTTATTAATAGTTTCATTGTAAAACCTTACCTTTGTTAAATAAGTAAATACCATCATAAAAGGTTTAGAATGTTTTTTTAATACAATTTTGATAGCTTACCATTGATTTGCGTTTGTGAGAGAAACTTGGCCTGAAAGGTAAATAAAACACACACGAACACAACAAAAACACAACCATAGTGTTTGGTAAGCTCAAGAGAAACACTTTAACAGGTCACAAAGTTATTTTTAATCAAAAATGTTTAACTCTTTAAGGGCGAGCCTTACCATGTTCAGCTTCGGATGACTTTCTCTTTCAATGCACGGACTATTATGACTCACTGGCCACCTGTAGGTTCTAAAGTCCACATTTCGCATGTGAAATGCAATACCTGTTGCTGTGGAAACATAGATACCAGATCCCTGTCGTATTATCTTCTTTGTTACCGATGATACGGCTATAATAAAGGTCCATAAATATGTATTATGGCTGACTGATTATTTCTGCGCCCACCAATTTAATGTTTTATAAATACACAACTAGTACAGACATAGATTAAACAACAATATACATTAAGGGCTGAAAAAGTACTGTAGGAAAACATCTGTCGGTGGTTTTTATCAAAATAGTACCTGGATAATACCTACATCATTGTTCTTCTTACACCTTTTTTAAATATCTGAATTTTATTTTGTTGTGCCTCCTTCGATGTGAAACCCTTTCTAACTGAATTCCCAACTAAAATAATAATCTTTACCCGCTAGTATCATGTTCATTTTCAATAAGCAAAAAAGAACACAACATTTATTACAACTTTATTTTATATAAAATATATTGTAAAAAAAAAGTCATTATTGCAGGGTGTATGTACTAGATGTAACAGCTTAAAGGACTGATGAATCAGTCAGGGATACTTCACAGACATAACTTAATCAACTTATAGTCATAAGTGACAACATTATGCCAGAACATGAATAGGTCCTGCAATTATATTGAATCTATGAATGTCAATACATATAACTATGTACTCAACAAACTAGCCACAACGCTGTCTTCAGGTCTTGATAGTCCCACTCTAAGACTGGAATAGAACCACCAATCCAGAAATTGCAGAAATGTTTTCAGTCAGTGGCTGTCCTTGATATACAAGGTGTAAAAGGACCAGGGTTCTGGGACATAAATAAGGCCTGGGTATTTTTTACGAAGCACAGTGTCATTCCACAGACAAGCCACCCAAATGGCCACTAGCCCCATAGCAACAGAGAAACTGTAGAAAAGGAACCGTCCATTGCTGTCCAAGTGCAAGCCTTGTTGTTGCTGGTGCATCTTGGTGGAAACCATGGCAAGGAATGTGAGGAGGAACAGTTCAAAGATCTGGCCCTCTGTGACCAAGTACCTGAGTCATAATATAAAAAGAGTAAAAAGATTAAAAAACTTAAAATCTACCAATAATTTATGTTGGGAAAAACCTGGGTACATTTTAAACATAATTTATGCTTAAATCAATGGGGGGGGGGGGGGGGGTCAAGCTAGGGCACTATTTAATGCAAAAACACTTGAAAAAGATGACTTTTGCTATTTTGTTTTGATAAAGCTTGAAAGTCTTAAGAGCATGTTTAGCAGTGAACCACATTTCTTAAAGTGTTGCAGGGTTTGAGTAAAGTAATTTGGTTTGAAACTGTTCTATCCTCTCCCAGGAGCCATTAATGTATAATCCCCTTGCTTTGGCTCGCATGAGTGTAGTTGTCCCCCTGGCACATAAGCTAAGGGAGAATGGACACTAAGAAGACCAAACTGGTAATCTATGCAAAATTACCAGACCCTGTATATGGTATATCTGTTACAACTTCCAACTTTATTGATAAATTAAGTAAATAAATCATGAGTTTGCTTTCCTCTGCTTTGCACAGGTACTAAACTATTAGAAACACCAATTCTAAAGAGTCACACATGCTTACTAGTCAATCCTTCTAAGATAGTTTTCATTTAGGACGGATTGTTGAGATTAGAGCTGATGTCAAATGTTATTGTAAATCTATGGAGTTAAGACAAAAAGCAGATTTAAAAAAAAAAATATCTGAATATATGAATATCTTGGAAACTAACCAATAGTAGAGTGCGCTAGGACCAAGTAATAGCCAACCCAAGACCGGGATCTTCTTGTCTTCTTTGACTTCAGAGAAACAACCGGTGAAATAGAGGAAGAGGATGATGAAGAAAGGAATATACCTTGATAGAAAACAATAAAAAGTACAATCTGATGAGATATTCAAGCAACTACAGGCGCGTTTATTTTTATGTTAACAGAAAATCTGAATTCTTTTCTGACTGTGCATTGTAATGTCTATGGCACAATGAAAGAAAATCGCGGTTCAGATCAGTCCTCTTGAAGTTCAAATATTGAATACTATTTTTGTCTGCCACTAGGGACGAAAAAGTTTGCTTCATGGTACAGGGAATTGTGTCACTAAATCAGGATAAGCTGTCCATACTTGGAGATTCCCATATTAGTATAGCCGTTGATTGAGCTACCCGTATACAGTGACCTTGAACATACTGGATGTCTTCTTTGCAACGGTTAGGGAAAAAACTTACACTAAGCAAACGGCAGGGGTAGCCAAAACCACCTTCTACAGATAAACTGCTTCTAGTGACTTTAAACACTGGGGCCATCAACACAGAACAGGCTGTTTCCATACCTTATATCACACATATTGGAACACACAGATCATTAAAACACATTGATTCATCACCTACCACATTAGATGTCCCAAGTGTTCATCGTAATAGTACAGTAGCTCAAATGAGTCAATCTAAAAAATACAATACATTGAAATATATAAGCAACACCATTGAAAATATAGCTAAAGAGACAACACCATTAAGCCCAGTAGGTAACTAGTCATAACAACACAGGGTATGCAGTTAGCAGAGAGTTATACATGTTGGCAGAGCTGTGTACAATTCGGATTTGTATTGTATGGCTCCAACTTTAACTCTTTCTTATACAACACTGCCACCTGGAGGTCGTGTAAAGATGTGATAACTACAGTATCACCTTTAGATGAAAGCCTCCCAACAGTTTAAACTTCAAATTATTTTGTTGGCCGATCAGAGGGATGAGAAGAGGATTTGAGGGATGCCTTCTTGAAATACTAAATCTCAATTTACATATTTCCACAGTCAATATTTATCCTGAGCCGTAGGGCGTGTCTGATTTTATACTCTGTTGAGAGTAGCTTATTCTCTTCACAACAAGGCAATACCAAAATATCTACATCATTGGTGCAGTGGTCACTGCATTGCACAATCATGCAATTGCTTGTGGAGCAGCTAGAACCTGAGAAAACGGACACTTACCAGCGAGGCAGGTTTGAGGTCTTTAATGATTGGGTTCTCCCTGACTGACAGGTGCAGTTGGTAGCCACTCAGAATGAGACGATGGTTAATGGAATCTCCCACTAGATGGATGCTAGCGCCCATGACAAATGTGATGATGCAGAGGTAGACCGCCATACGAGGTAGGGCTCTCGGACTGCGCTCTATCAACTGAGCAAATCAGAAAAACACACACAAAAACCCCACAACAAAACGAAGTTTTATGCATTACGGCAACATTTTGAAACAACCACTCGCCGACTTGTACCTTTATCACGTCACTACTCGATTCTAATTGTTACATTTCTGGGTTCAATTTTGTAACCAGAAAGTAAGATCTTTAAGTTGATCAAAAAAGTATTCAAAAGATTTTAATAGCTTTCTTTTATTTGTCTGATACGGTTTGGTTGATTGCATGCAGAAGTACCTTGAGCATCAGGAAAGGTGTGATCACGTTGTAAGCCATGTGAAAGTAATCTCCAGCACTGGGTTTGTTCAGTGGGAACCACTCTAGAGGTAGGACAATCTGATGGCATAAATACAATGAATCTAAATGGACTGTACCCCAACTGGAGATTAATACCAGAGAGTACCCAACCTGTAACAAAGTTAATTAACATTGTTTTCCTTACCATTATAATGGGCCTTCCAAAGTCTAATATCCAGTTCTGCAGTGTAAGACAGAGCCATAGATCAAAATGGAAACATGAAGTATTTCTTGAGTATCCTTTTTTGTTTGCCCCGGGTTTGCTGCAGAAACATTAATAACATCCAACAAAAGGCTTGTTCACAGTTGGCGGATCCCAAAACTAAACTACTGAACATGTTGGACCAACTCATAAAGGCCTCTTCCATCCTGATGAGAATGTCACTAGTAAAGACAAAAGGTTGTAGGTAACATACTCAGGGGCAGGCGCAGACTGCGCAGTCCAATAATTTTGTATCTGTGTTTCAATTGTATTGTTTGGATCTTGACATACATTATCGATGCCTTTCCATAGTATTAATCATGCTATGATACAGAATATCTGGCAACTTCCCTTTTGATAGCGCATGACATCATTACTATCTGCAAGAACGCATCAAATGCAGAGAGAATGAGTTACTTTCTTAATAACAGAGTTACACAATATATTGCATTTGAATTAACAAAATTCATTGCAAACCTAAGGTTTGAAGACGACTGTACAACGTTACTTTGACGATTCCGCAAAGACTGCATCGTTGCTTTGTTTTTTGGTTGAGAAGACGTAGTTTCCTGTCCCCTTTTTCAAAATAAAAGCCCGCGTATACAGGGATTGTTAGTTTAGTAATAATAGTTTATCTACGAATTGCTTAATTGTCCTATTGGCCACAAAAGACTGCAACTCAATATAGAGAGAAGGATGCCCTACACCAAAGAGTTTGTTTTGAACATTTGGAAAACAAACAGACAAATATAAATTCAAGTTATTGCAAGGGTTCGCTTTGTTTCCCAAACGTGCACGCCTGGTAATGTAAACAACTTTCCGAATCCAAGAACTGTCATCAATGGTTAAGGGCATCATCAGAATCTATTTCGAACTGGAATCAAATAGTTTAAATCTCCAAACATATTGAATATACCCGTTGTTGAAAGAATATGTCGTGTTGGAATTAAATTAGGTGTATTCAAGTGGGGGAAAGATGCCATCATACCGCAGATATCGGGTGAGTTATTTAAGACACAATATAAGATTTTATTTATAGTTGTGATGTAAGATATAAGTCGTAAGATAATGATATATTTACGCTCGCTTTTTGGCATCAACAAGAGTTCTGACTTCCGACGGACACGGCGACTCTCTGTATGTATTCTTCAGTCATATTAAAGACCAGCGCATACTACAGTATACACACACACACACACACACACGCACGCACGCATGCGCAAGTGCACGCACGCACGCACGCACACACACACACACATACACCCACATACACACGATTAAATAGGGCCTAAATTTTTGGGTTCTTACCCCATATAATGAATCTGTTAATATTCAGCCCATTCAGGAGTGCACAGAAGAAGAGGGGTCTGATTATAAAATATCTATAGAGGAGGGTAGTAAGAAGTGTGAGCTGTTTGACGAAGGGCCTGGCAATCAAATGATCATATTAAACAAACCTGATAACTCATTGAAGGTATAGTACTATTATGCAATGAGCACAGCTTATTCTCCCGATTTGAAATGATATAATATACAGCGGATAGCACATAATGGAGACTTACTATCATGTAAATTATCGTCTGAAAGTTTATGCAGAGATTCATATGTAACATAAATTCCCATCTGCAGTGACTGCAGTCCTTAACTGTACAAAAACATCCTCTCTTTTCATGAATCCCTTACAGTATCCAATGAATTTACCTGACAAAGAGTGGTCAAAGCTTAAAGCGTCCGTCATTAGCCTGGTGGCAGAAAACATTCAAACACTCCAGAAGGAACTGATCAAGAACCTCCAAAACATGATTGTAGGAAAAGATAACATCAAAAGGCTGAGCCATATGCAGCGGCGGGTGGCAGAAATGGAACGGCGAGCAGAAGACCAAAGAAGCATGTCAGGTGACAGCTGCCACAGTGAAGACCAGGCCAGACAGGGGATAATACAGACCATGATCTCTGCAGAAGATGAATGGGGAAAAGAAGTCACCTTGTGGTTTTTAGAAGAAATGGAACAAGTTATGACCACAGGGTTAAAATTGGACGGTGATCAGGTGGAGCTGGTTAAGTTAATAAAATGCCAAAGCGATTTTGTGCAGAACAAGATGATGGAGCTTTGGGACCACATGGAGAGCAAACGAGGGAATATCAGAAGCAGATGCCAGATTCAAACTGTACGTCAATGGATGTGAATAGGGATAACTCAAATTGTCATGTCTTTGAATTGCGATCTTATTCCATTTACAGTAGTTTTATGTATTTTAATTTGATTTTACGCCTTGCTGTAGAAAAAAACAGGTATTTATTTTTTAAATTCACAGGATTCCATGATCTCAAAAACAAAAAGTGTTGACTGCTTCAGCCCTGTTAGCAAGCAAAAGATAAAGTCACCTGCTTCCATATCCACACCGACCGTCAATAGTGTGGAGCTCACAGTGGAACTGTCAACTTTGGATGACTCTGATTTCCAAATCCCGAGCAAGAATAAGTTGAAGGAAGCAAAGCTGTCTCCTTCCTCTATCCAGGTCCCTGATGCTCTTCTAGCATGGGAACTGAACAGCCCTCTTCCCGAAGTCCCCGGGGTCTCTGGAGAATACTCCAGACCTCAGAGAAAGACCAAGCAGAGCAGAAAGAATAGTGATGACTTGAGTGCAAGATATGAACATCAGGAAGGACTGGCAGCCTCATTTGAGCAGACAGAGAAGGGAGAAATGGACATAGTGTTGACAGAAGTGGATCGTGATCAGATGAAGAGAGAAAGGTGGTACAGGAACAAAAGGTGTGGCAAAGAAACAGAGACGAGTCTCATAAAATTGAAAATAATGTAAAATAGAAACATTATAGAATTGTGAATTGTATTGCTGCCTTCTTGGCAAATTATTTGTATGTATTTTTTTTCAGGTTCAGATGGTACCTTCATAGATTTGGACTAAGCTGCATCTTTTAAGTCCTTACATGTCTAAAGACCAGTAAGTTATTTCTTTAGATATTTCAAGGTACTAAAGTCAAATGTATATGCAAATCATTCCAAAATGTGTTAATACACATGGCTGATTTAATTAAACTAAAATGGAAACTGTTTTGTAATGCTGTTCTTGAAAATCTATCCATACTGATATCTAGCAATTTAGCAAAAAAATGGAAAGAGGGGAGGGGCTTAGAAGTGACTGGTGTTTAAAATGGTTGTGTAGCAATTGAGTGCCACCCCTCCTGGCTTGAAACACCCACCCACATACAGGAAACAGCTGCTTGGGTCTGTAGCACTTCCGTGCTCCTTTATTAAAGTTTGGTAGTTTTGTTATAATAACACCATTCAAAGGTTTCTCTCCCAGGTCTGCTCACCAGTGCTCATCCTCTCTCTGGCTTCCGGTCCCGCTTTTAGCAACCCCAGGCTCACTGTTGGAATCAATCAGAGGCAATCAGCGCATTTAAACAATTAGCCATTATTGGCGCTGATTACCTCCACCTGCCAGTTGTGGTGAAGGATCGAGAGCCGCTCCTCTCACACTCTCTCTCCCTGCAGCCGACGCTCAAACCATACCCACCCCACCACAGTTTGATTAGTGCCATTTATATTCACTTTATGACAGATACAAACATACATACAGTCCAAATGCCTATGAGCAAAGTATACAAGTTGTGGTCCACCCACTATACACTGTCTTAGTTGAACGAAATGAATAGGTTTACTGCACTAATATAATCATAGCAACATTTACTGTACATCTTGTTTCCATAATAGTATTGGTATTAGCTCAGAAAAAAGTTAGCACTAAAATAACCATCGTAAATGCTTATTCTAAATGTACAACAAGGTCTAGCTCATTGGAAAGAACACTGAAATTCATAGGCAAAAAAGTTTTAATGAACAAAACGCTCAAATAGTGTAAACATCACGGTTCCGAGATCAATGGCATTGTGTGTATAAACTAACATTGAGAATTGGTTGACTTAATGGTCAGGTTAGCCTAAACATATCAGTGGTATACTGCATGCTGTAAACAAAGCAGCATTGTTTGCATATCCTTTAACAAAGGTTATTTGTTGTGATGTAAGCGGTTCTAAAGACAATAAACAACATGATGGTCGTGCAGCTTCATTGTACAATTCTAGCTTGCTATGTTGCTGGGGCTACAAAGTAATGCCAAATAATACCTTTGTGGAAATATTGAAATAATATTAGATTTAATAAGGCAACAAAAAGTACCGGACTATTTACAGGTTCAAGTTTGTATTTCTACAAAGTAAAAGTGCATCAAAGGGATAAATATTTTTTTTCCCAGAATGAAAATATGATAAGACAAGGAGACACTTTGAGAATGTATGCATTCATTTAAATGAGATAAATTACTGGCAAGTTGTTTGACTAATTGGAAGCTTTTAAATAGTCTGACTGTTGACAGTTGCAAGTCCTTTTTGTGCTTCTGATATAAGTTTGTGTACCTCCTTAAGGCCGTCTGCATTTTTGTTTTTACTTCCACACGTTGCTACTGTTTGCTCGGGTTACTGTCCCATTCGATGCTGCCACCGGAATGCCACATTTGAGGTCTCTCTTGTCACACGGAAATAGGTAAACATATGTACATGGCAATTGGAAGGCATTGAACAAGTCTGTGAATGGAACAGTTTCACCGACTCTTACTTTTTATCTCTTCCATGTGGTCAGGGAAGATTTACAAAGGTTTCTAAACAAATAATCAAACACCAAAAAGGCCACAGATTGAGAGGCTGTTAGGGACCCAGTAGTTTAACAGTGTAAGGTGGACGTACAGGTTAGCGTGACAGTGCTGACTCTTCGGATCTTGAGTCATGGTAGGATGAATCCAGTGCACTGAGCAGACCTTGGTCTTGCATTCTTGTGGAGTCTTCTGGACTGTACCATTGTGGCGTCGGGGTGGGAAGGTCCCTGAGTGTTGGGTCCCCTATGGTAGTTGTGTCTTGCTGGGGCCCACAACCTGCGTTACCGCTCATCTGCCACCTTTCCGTTGGCTTCCTGCTCATCTTCTTCTCTCCTCTTCTGCCTCTGGAAGAAGCCAATCTGAGGAATAAATGGAGGATCAATTAAATGTATGGTTAAGACAGTGTGAGGCAGACAGAATTGTTTAGTACTGTTGCATTTACAACTGCTTTTGAAAAAAAAAAAAATGTAGTGTAAATAGGGTAGGTATTGTAGTACTCTATTCTATATAACTAGTATCATACGTCAATAATTGTGGTGTTTCACATTGATTCCCGGGTGAAGTAGCTTGTCTTACCTTCCACAGGGCTAAACTAAGCAGTGCTAGCAGCAAGAGCCCTCCCAGCGTACTCCCTATTATAATCCAGATAGAGATTCTGTAATCTCCCTCTTTCCTTATCTCCAAAATTATCTGTGGGAATCATACAAAATCAAGAGATCAAAGCACATATTTCAATCTTGTTAAAAAAGACACTAGAAGTTAGATTACAAATTACTCTCTGATATTATGTGTAGGTGTATTCGTCATGGTAAGAAAATAGACAATTAAAAAAGCAAGTAATGTCCTCATAGTCCTGATGCTAGTAGACTAGTCAAAGATTTCTTTCTCTGGCACTGAAGAGAACAATCTGCTGTCATAGCATTTTCCTCAAGGTTTCTATTACTGCCAAAGGTAGTGGTTGTGTGCTGACCAATAGAGGGCAGCACGGATCAGTGTATTTGACCCTTTCACTACATGCTTTGCTGATGGTCCTTTCGGTCCTCGAGCACCACTCAGCCATATGTGTCAGAATGGCTGCCTTGTCTTCCTACATTCAACTCTTTGATATGCCCAGAATACCATGCTTTCAAACCACCAATTTAGCAGATAAGAGTTGTGGATTATTTTACAGTACTCTTAGTAGGACCAATGACTTCAAACACGCATAATGCAATTGCTTGGTATTATTGTACACTGTCTATTAAGATTCATTACACAATTAAACAGTATGCAAGATGGTAAAATAGCATTTGGGTTTACTTAAGGAAGAAGAAAAAAACTGAGGGAAATGGGGATGTTTAGTTTGAAATGTGTTGGCTGATGACTCACATGTCGGACTGGCTTCTCTTCATGTAGAAACATTGGGCTGGATGAGGGAAGCTGCACTGATGCACTCGTCACTAGCTCCACGATCTTGAACTTCAGCTTGATTACCAATGCAGGAAACAGGAAGTCATCACTCAATGACACAGCTCACCATCAAAACAATAG
>JAVQJS010042571.1:0-12500 GCA_036024795.1 Galaxias rostratus | reverse complement strand
CTAATTCCATTACGCGGCAAACACTTATTGATCCAGAGATGGAGCAGGTAAGAAAAGAGCCATAAGGGAGCAACTTCCTAACTGGGGACCACATGGAAAGCCTAGTACATAGAAGGTTGAAAGAGAGAGAAGGATGGATGGATGGATGGGAGGATGGATAAATGATTCAGATTCCGAATTAGACAACTTGTATTGATCCCAAGAAGAGCAATTAATTTGCTGCTAATTTGCAGCTCAGTCCATAAACACATTTTAAATAAACAAAGACATGGGAGTTCTGTCAGAGGAAATGGATTGATAGATGCATAGGTCAGTATTAGAAAAACAAGGGGGAAAATGAGCATTAAGCAGAGAAACAAAACAAATTCAAACATTTGTTAATAGAATTCGTTTTATAGCCTGATAGCAGAAGGAATTAATTACTTCCTATAACTTTCTGTTCTCCTAGAGGGCATCTTATATCGTCAGCCTGAGGGCATTTTGGTGAATTCTATGGACAGAGCCGAGTGCCTGGATGGCTGAATAGATGGATGGATAGAAGTTAGAACTCACAACTAACCCAAAACTGTAGAGGAATATCCAAATGGTGCAGGTTCAGAGAGCAAAGAACTGCATGTCAAGCTGAGCGTATCTTTTTGCATGCGTGTCTTTCAGTGTATGTTAGGTTTTTCGTAGGTCTTTGCCTATGTGTCATTTTGCGTGTCTCTCTCCTTATACGTGTCATGTTGTTTGTGTCTCGTTGCATACGAGACCATCCCTTTATATGCCTGTGTTTGTGGGGGGAGACAAACAGCTGGCTCGCGAGCATACTGCAGGTTACACCAACATATGTATGCAGTCGCTTGTGTCGGTGCGTGCAGCTTGTTCAGCACGGCCGTAAGCGTGCACGCTCCCTCCGCCCACCCATGAGGATGGACTGGACAAAATGTCATGGGCGTCCCTGGGCAGAGCTAAGTCCAGTGGACGGGCTGTCAATGGAATGGTACATTATGACCTGAAAGTGTCAGCGAGGCAGAGAGACACTGATCTCTGCGGGGAGATAGGGATGGTGAGCTAAGCTGTTTGGACGGTGAGCTAAAGATGGTCTGAAATATGGGTTGGACTCGGGGCCCGGCATAATAGTGAGCTTGGAGAAGGTTCCAGTGGTGAATAAAGTGCAGGTATCGATTGTTAGAAATTATGGAATTCCGCCTGTAGTTATGGTTGATTGAAGTACAGATGACTGAATTATCAGTCAGGTCTGGCAATCCTGGTAGGGGAGGGGGGGGGGGGGGTGATCTGGTTTGTCAAGATCTGTTTTGTCAGTAGATGTGGGGTGAGGAGTTAGTTATTCTTGTATCTAAAGATGTGGACCTACAGCAGTGTGTTTTGTGTTATTATGGTAGAGATAGTGTGTGGTACTGTATCTAAAAATGTGTCTGTTTCAGTGGCACAAAGAGATTTTCTTATGTATCTAAAGCAGTTACATTGGCAGAAAAACAGTACTTGGTATTGTATATGAAGCTGTGTGTTTGTGTTACAATGGAAGACATACAGTGTGTGGTATTGTATCTGAAGCTGTGTGTTTGTGTTACAATGGTAGCGATATCCTCGTAGCATGTTTCACAGGAACACAGGAGGGTGTTATCACACTAACTGAGTTGAGTTTTTACCCCATGGCAAGTGCATGCTACACACAGACACGCACACACACACACACACACACACACGCACATAAAGACTCACAGACCAGCAGTCTCGCGCTCCTCTTCTCCTGGTTATTGATTGTTCCCACCTGTTCCCTGTTATCTCTCTATATATGTTGCCCTCTGCTCTTTCCTTCAGGCACTATTGGTTGGTCCACTGTCCTGTTAATTGAACTGCCCACAATACGGCGGGTCCGCCCATACCCTCAATTGGATACATTTGATTATTTACTCTTTTTTGACTTCCGCCTGTTGACTTTCAATTTTCCCCACACTCTCAGCTTCCTTGTGATGCTTCGGGTAGTTTTAACTATCGTGTAAAGGATTAGACTACATTCCCCTTGTGAGCTGTCTATTTGTCTAAATGATCTGACTTGCAGCAGATGTAAGCATTCAGTAAACCCTCTCTAGTCTCTAAAACATTATGGGGTGAATAGTGATGCCGGTGTGGCTGGGAACGATGCCATGGGCCCTGCCCATCTTGCTGCCTGCCCGGATCACAACCCCTTAGCCCCAGACACTCTGCTTAAAAGACTGATCCACTACCGGAGGATCAGGGCTGAATGTGGGCAATTTGCCCAGGGCCAGCATTTGTTATTCATTACAGACTTCCTAACTGAAACTGACCCAGAGACTGCTCTTAAAGGAAAGATCAATGTAGGTTACCTAGGAACAATTTGAAGTCTTATTGAGGACCTGTTCTTGCTTTTGTGTGGATTTTTTTTGAAGGCATTCCAGAACATGAATGTGCTATTCTTCAAAGAGATGGTTAAAAAGTGCCAAAAAAATATATGTGTCTTGTATGTGTGCAAGGACCAAATAGTTGTCAATATGAAAAACATTTCTGGTGAAGTCTTGATACTATGACTAACTGACATCAGGATACAGGCATGTCTCCAATGCTCTCCTCTTAGTGATCTTTCCATCTCTACCTCCTCCTACCTGATAGGTGACCTGACGGGCCCATGAGAAGTGTTATATGTTTTAGGTGAGCTACCTGTGCCATCGACTCGATGTAATCGATGCCATGTGCAGTCGAGCAGTCTGGACAGGCTGGCTTCCAAACTCAGTGTGTGAGAAGCATAGCAAGTTGGAAAGAGGAGAGAGGTCACAAGACACACACATGTGGACGTGCACTCGCATACATTCACAGTCACGCGCACACGTAAGTAGACATGAACGCACGCACACACGCGTTCATCCACACACAGACACACGCGTAGGCAGTGGGGGTAGGTCAGTCACCTGTCAGGGGGATTCTCCTGCGGAGGCACGGAGCAGATTTCCCTGGGGCCCATCGGCCCCTTTGGACTCACTGTATGTCTAGATGAGAACAAGAGATTCCCACATCGCTGCATTCTGACTGCAGCGTTTTTTACCTCCGTCAGCAGTTCCACCTTACACCGCCTGTCCACTCCCTGGCCCACTAATTGTGTCGCAGGATGGGGTTAAACACATGCAATGGATTCCTTCCCTTAGGTCCTCATGGAGGGTCGGAGCGGAAATCTACAATTTGATCCCCAAAAATTCAAGCGCCCTGAAAATGACAAATAAAAGCAAGGTGCTGTATCATTGAACTCGGTGCAGGCATAGCGTTGAGCTAACCCTCGCATGTTCCCACTGAAATAGAAGCTAACAGCACAGCTTTTTTCCTGCGGTAAGCCGAGCCTCCAGCACACTAAGCCAGGGGAGCCGTCAGCTCTAGGGGCCCACGCACATATCAATGTGGCTGATAGCTTTGGTGCAGAAATATGGAGTCATGCTGTCGCTATATTTAGACCCCCGGCTTTATGTAAGCAGAGGTGAATCATTCTGTTTCACACGTCGCTCCACTCCACCTCACGCATATTGTATACAGTACGGCTGACGCCTAAACAGACTCTCGTGTCAACGTGGGGCAAAACACAGAGGCAAGTGGCATTAGTCAGAGGAAAAGGGGTTTGATAAGCGCGCAGAGCGCCACACATGCCCGCTGTTATCGGTGATTGATCCTATTATGTGTGCTTTCAGCATGTGTTTGACTCGTTCCCTGCGTTTTTGATGAGCGTGATTAAAGGGTTGTTAATCAGAGCCCTGACAAGATGGATCAGACAGGTGTTTGTGTGTGTGTGTATGTGTGTGTGTATGGGTACCACAGCAGGTTTGATTGCGAACATCCTCTGCTCTCATGCTACATTTCGGTAGACACACTAACCACCCTGGGTGACCCACCACCCTCCCCACACCCCAACCATCTGTCAGTCAAGGGGAGGTTGGAGGGCAGGCATCTGTCCCTCCCCACAGGGAGACTCCCATGTCTCGTTCTCTCCAGAGCCCTGGCACTGACTCCCTCTGTCTTTTCGCTGGTAATTACCTGTCTCCCTCTGAACACTGACACACGGTCATGTGTGTCAGGATTTTTCTGTCCTCTCTGCTTGCCCTGCTCCTTTCCCCATTTTGTCTCCCTCTCTCTCACTGTTGGCTCACAATCAAGTGGTCAGAGTGTAGGGGAGCTAATTGAAGAAGGCGTTGGGAGGTATAAAGGCATTAGAAGGATTCAGATTCAGAACCATGCGCAATTGGGCCCACTTATACACAGTAGAACCAGATGCACACACACACTCACACAAAACACAAGACACACATATACACACACATACAGAGAACTGAAATACCACATATTAAAAAAGCAGGAAAAATAAGAGTAATTAGACCTACAAGAACGAGAAAAACAAATAGAGAGAAAGAAAACAAAAAAGTAAAAGATACAACAGGAAGAAAGACAGATAAAGAACCAGATGAACAAGGGAGGGCACCGCCAGGCAGACCTTGTCGTCATGGTAGCCAAATCTCTACCTCTCTTGTTCTCCAAGGAGTCCACCTTTGACATATTCGGGTGGCATCAGAAGTTGATTGCCACATACTCATACACACACACACACACACACAAACACACCAAAACCCTGCACTGAATCTTGGACAATAGCGTCAATCAGGTACAGAACAACACATAAATAGAAGCATGTGTGTTCTCTGTCACACACAGTCACTAGCGCACACACACAAACATGTATTTCTATACATCTACACCAAATTTCACCATAGATACTCTATTTTGCGGGTGCATAACTGAAAGCTTTTTGTCACATTTATTCCTGTCCTTGCCTCTCTTTCCTTAAATGACTTGGCTCTCAGTTGCCCCCAATTACATCAAATTACATTGTAATAATTTAAAACCCTGCACAACACAGTTCTCAAACAGGTCAGTGCTTGTAAGTTTAGCATCAAAGATTACCCTCTATCGACAACCTTCTATCGACTACTAACTTAAGCTAACAAAAAATGAATACAGTTTAAATCAGTTTAAAAATATCATATTCACATACTAATTCCCAGTGTTACATTTAGACTTTCTAAACATTGCTGGAAATTCAATGTGGAGTAACAGACTGCATGGATTGACATTTTCCAAAGGGGTCAATCTACATGCTAATACAAAGGTTTTAAAACTGCTGTTTCGTTATCTGGCTTGTTGCGACATCTGCTGGCTGAAATGGTCCAATGGCTAGATGACATCAGTGGTACATGGAGTGAAACATTGTCACATTTAGTTTTTAATGACTTAGTCTGCTTTCCTTTTATTTCTATTCTTCTCCCCAATGTTTGTGCAGTCCAACATGTTTTGCTCTAACTATTCCAGTCGCATCTTCTACTTAAGACTTCTGATCAGCTGTCTGTGCATGTTTGACAATGTTTATATATTCACAAAATTGTCCAAATAAGATTCCAGATGCATGCATTTCATGGCAGGTAATATAATTCTTTATCTAATGTGTGTGCTTTTAAAAAAAAATAGAACTATTGTACAATGCACTTACTAACAAATGAGTGTATTTGATCAATCAAGCGCCTAACAAGCATTAAATGAGGAAATGCACTGATTAAACTGTTGAGTCTGAAATGAGTCTGTAATTTTCCTAATTGAATACAGATCACTGATTGGTGGAAGAAGTATGGGGGTGCAGAACACAATTCTCAATCATGGTGTCACAGCGAGTTGATGCTTGGTAAGAGATATATGTGAGACTCGTGATAATGCATGCTGTGATAACTGAGAAACTCTGATTAGTTTGGACGCATTTGAATGCCAAGTCAACAGCTGCACATTGTCAAGTCAACACTTGGACTCCACAACAAATACAAACAATTAAAAACAAATTAGAATACCAAAGGCAGATTTTTTTATAAAGAAATTTAATTTGCGCAAATGATGAGGCATTGCACTTCGTAATACATGTGGAATGATTTTTACCCAGCGGAAAGACAATGATTTCCAAAGTCTCTTGAGACACATTGACTTGTATAGCTAATTCCTACAAGTCATGGTTCAGTTTCAGTTTTTTTTTCCTTCAAGCTTAACCTAGAAGCAAAGCTAACTCAAAACCTTGATAAAGTAAACAATGCATTTTGGTAAGTTAGTTATCTTATCAAGTGCTCAGGAACGGCAGCATGCAATGTGGGTGTGTGTGCAACCTCACCAGGGGTTTAGCATTAGAAGCAGGCACAATGTGAGAGTGTAAGCGGGAGAAAGTCACAGAGCTAAAACAAACATGTATCTCTTGAGTGTTGTCTTCTTGTGGAGCTGCATGACCAGCTCAGCTCTTATGGAGGCCCCACCACATGTTAGAGACACTCACAGGCAAGGCAGGCATCAACGAGATATCAACCATTAGGAAGCTCACAAAAAAGCCTTTGGGTTGAATCAGGTGCCTTAGCGTCTTCTGGATCTAATTGATCTCAATGCCCTGGATCCGGACGTCTCCGTCAAAACCAATATAGCGGTACTTCTCCTCGCCCAGCCGGTTAGGGAAGTGGATCTCAGAGCCATCAGGCAGAGAAACTAAAAACTCCTCCTTGGTGAAGGTGACTTTAAGCTAGACACAGCACAAACAGAGAGAGGGAGAGAGATGTAAGGCAGTGTAGCACTGATATCTAGTAGGATTCTGTTATTTCACATGAACAACCATACAAACACCTTCGCCCGTATCAATGTTATAATCTGTTATGATACATTTGGCTGTAAGACGAATAGTATTGCATGGCTATGGACACTATCCCAGAGGACATTATTGGGACACAGGCAGGTGAGCGCACATAAACCCTGTCACAAATAGACTAGTACATCTTACAATGCAAATATTCAGGCATTTTCTAATCCCTCTACCAAACAAACACAAAAAAAGAGTGTCACTGTGAGGAACCCAGACACATACCTTGAACTCCTCTCCCTGGTTGAAGGGGAACCCTCCCTCGCGGTACTCTTCACACCAGTTCCCTCCCTGGTAGGAGTTGCACACCACGGCCTTCTCATCCCCGTGGGCCTCAAACCGGGGGTTCATGTGCAGCGCAATGTCCTGCTCGTTTGGGCCGATGTTCATTGCAAAACTAAAAGGACCATGAGAAAAGTCAACTTTGGGTTCAACTCTCCTGATATGGTTACATATAATTTTATTTGTTAAAACAATGCAGACAGGTTAATCTAAATTAGCGAACTAGCTATTTAATTAAGCCCTGGGTGCTGATGGTAACATATCAAATTGGCAGGATTATATTTGATCATGGTTATGAATTGGAATTTCGTCCTATTGTTATTGGGAACCAGCACTATCACCAATAGGCAGTGTGCAGCACCGGGGAAGAGATAATGTGTCCTCCTTGATACCCACTTTGTAGCATCCGACTTGGGGACTCCGGTGACAGTGAGAGTCTGGCCCACCTTGAAGGACATGTTCTTTATCAGCATTGTCTGAATGGAGAGATAAGGCCACCATTAGTATGGAACATATCATTGAGGAGATAGTGACATCATGTTTACTTTTCATCTAACAGGATAAGCTGCTACACTGTGATGTAAAGAGTGCACGTGACCGACACGTAAAATAGAAGTGGCACTAGTTGAATAGACAATGTAAACAAAAAGGCTACTTTGAGAACAGACCAGATTTTGCAAAACTATTTATTTTAGACTGCAAAACCTGAAAACCATTTTTCCAGTTAGTTTTCCATTCAAGGAGTGGCCCAAGTCTACTGTGGGCCTGGACAGCATTCACATTTTCCTTTAACCGACTGTGGCCAGTGGATACTAAAAAGGTTCTGAAATTATCGGCTGCTCCAATGACCGCACATTTTCCTTGCTGCTTTTCCCCAGGGAATGGCCAATGAGATGGTGAGGGAAATGCTGAACTCAGCCAGCCCAATTGTACAGGGGAGTGTGATAGAAAAGTGTTGCAGGTTTTAAACTATCTACCTTTATTAGTCAATCATCAACTCCACACATTTTTCCACTTCATCAAAGTGTTTTGCTGTGGGAGGACTTGAACAGCTGGTTACTTCTGCTAGCAACATTAGCGAGGCAGAACTAACAGAACTCTTACCTTTTGATAGGGCATGCAGCCCAGGAACGATAGGTTCGCCCCCGTATCTGTTCCCTTTTTTAAGAGTCACGCTAGTCAGGACTACTGGAATACAGCCATTGTTGCTCAGCTAGGCCTTACTCACCTCACATTTACTTACCTAAATAACCCATTAAGGGACAGATAATTATAACAATGATATCCATCATGTCCTGACTAGGAAAAATTATCCCTTTAACTATGTTTTTATTGGGGAATGTCTATAATTTGCTTCCTTACAAAAGATTTATTGCAGATAGACCATCATGTTTCTGGTTTTACCCACTGTGAGGCCAATTGCAAACCATAATAGAATTTTGTTAGCTTTTAGGATGACAATTAGTTTCACAGTTTTAAAATGAAAAAATATTCTTTTTCAGAATAAAAACAAATATTTTGGTGTAATCATCAATCAGAACATCAACAATCTAAACAAGTATGGTACAGTAAGTGCTAATTGGTAATGTCTTTTCTCAAAACCACAAAATAATTTTAAAAGTCCAGCGTGTTTCTTATTGTGTTTTGGGGAAAGCCAGCTGACACAATTGATAAAGCAGTCTCTTGTAAAAAATGTTTTCAGATTTTATTCATTACACCACTGTCAGCTCTGGTAAAAGGCAATGAACGGACTACATGTGGCAGATAACAGACGGTGATATACATGATAGGAAGAAAAGGGGTTTAAAAAAAAGCCAGTAAAGAAGGATCTAACCAGAGAGTCTGACGACACAAAAAGGGGAAAAGTGGGACGATGGAGAATGTCATACTGTAGTGTTACACAGCAGACATTCTTTCCACCTTAGGCATTGAGTCTGTGATAAACTCTGTGTGCTGGAGCACTGGAGCCAGTGTTTGAAAGCTGGGTTGGGCTCGGCTGTGTGACTGCAGCCCGACTGCAACAGGGAGAGATCCTATCCTGGTGTTACTAACTTCTCCCAGCTAATATGTAGAAATGAGACAGCTGCTGGCCTTAGAAGACCCCCAAAGAGAAGTAGCCAAAAGTCTGGACAAAGCCATGCCAGGAGAATGACTCAGAGATTTAGCTTGTGTAGAAATGTAACATGGCTCCTTGGAACAAGAAATAGGATTCTACGGACCTGACCAACTTTATATAAATTATATTACTTAAAAAGTAATTGAGTTGCATCCTGTTATAGCCTCAATATGCTGCTCTACTAAGAATGTAATGTGACTACTGCATTGCAATTTGCAAGTTGCAAGTTCCATCTGCGTTTACATCAGCATCTCCATAAACAGCCAATGATAAAACAATGTTTTATATTTTCCCCTGGCAGAACATTTAATTCCAAAGAAGGCAACAGTAGGTCATTGCCAAGCTCCAAGACTACAAGGCTCTGCCTTGAGTTTTACTGGGTGATGACTAGTTATCAGTTGAAATAAACAAAAACTACTTCTTAAAATAGCCCTGGGAAAATAAACTACTGCTTGTGCCAAATAATGAGACAATGTATTCATTCATGTGGGACAAACCAATCGAATTATTTGACTGTGTACGTTTTTAAGGTGTTGGCTGTGAACAGTAACACATCCTTAGACTATGTTATTATACTGCATGCAAACCAACCACTCGAATTGGCACACAAAAAAAGTCAGACAGCTGTCAAGTCCATCATAACAGACCGTATAGACAATGTTTTAGAGAGCATGCAATTTTAAACACAATAAGGCACTACCCAACAAGAAAAAAGAAAAAAAGAAGTGATTAACTTACATTCATGACTGCGTTTGGTAATTTCGCACACTGCACGTTCCGAAATACAAGAAGACTTTGGTAGCTCCTAAACTTGCAGTTGAATTTATAAGCGTAACGAACAACGCCATTTCTCTATGCGTAAGACACGTTCATACGAGCCAATCGAATTTTGTCTCCAGCAAAAACTGACCTATTAGCATGCAAAACAATTTTACAGCTCAATGGAATGCAAAAAGGCACATAAATTAAGATACAGTTAATATGTTGCCTGGGTGACAGCAAAATATTATCTGTCCAAAGAAATGTAACATGACCTAAATATTGGCCTTGACTATTTTTACCACGACGGCCTAAAATCAAATGTAAGCTATCGTCCAAAAATAACTAGTATTTAGACATATGATAAAACAAGTATGTAATATTTGTTCAGTATTGTCCTAGAGTGGGAATGTGGCATGGGGAAGGGCTCTAACGTAATACATTTTAATCGCCTAAAAAATGTTGTAAAATAAAAAAAAAATAGTTATTAAAGTTAAGACATTCATAAAAATAATTGAGTTTTAAGTGCGCAGTTTTTGGACTTATCCTCCCACCCGCCAGCAACTTGACATTGGTTTTGCCAATAAGGGAAGGAGACAATGTTGCAATTGAATGTTGAGCAATTTTAATACGATGACATTACAAGGCTAGCATAGTGAATGTTTTACTTTTAAGAAAAAGGTCACACATGAGGTTTTATATATTGATTTTATAATGGTAAAAAAAGTGCATATCTTTTTTGCTTTGAGGATTAATATTACCAAATGCTGTCTTTATTCAACCTTTAGAGTTCTGCATGTTGAAACTGCAGTGCTTAAATTTGGCAGTGCTCAAAACTGTATTAAAGACGCATTGCAGGATGTTTGGACGTTAGAAATGTGCTTACTGGCTCATTACCAATCCACTAGTTAATTAGAGTAACAATGTTTCTTGAAGGAAAGTTAAATTTTACAGTGACTATTACTTATTTGCATCAAATAGGTCTGCATTTAAATTCACAGTAACAGTGAATCAGTGTGAATCAGTGACAATAAGCCTTTGTTTATTGGAGTGTTTCAGTAGTGAAAGCAGATGGGGCATTTGTCAGAGAGATGTGAGAATGTAGTCTTTGTAGGACATGGTAAGACAGAGATAGAGGGTGGGACACCCTTATTAAGTGGGTGGGACTGGATACCAGACTGGATTGGTGGTTGGTATCATAGATGTGGTCTGTTTATCAGTTCATTTACAACAACATTTGACAAATCTCTTTGTCTAACTCACAAAGTAGTGATACAGCATTGCTTTTCTTGAGTGAAGTCACATTAAACACTAAATGGCTCTTTGAATTGTTAAATATTCTAGCATACATGGACAATATATGGCCGGCTGTAGAATCTGCCAGTCTACCAACCTCGTAACCTGATATGTTTGATCACATAAGACAGCATTAATAAAAGCATTACTCATTTTGTTTCCCAATTCCAAAATTCACAGACAATACCTTAATGCACATCAGGCTATGACTTCATTGCCATAGTTTCGATAGAATGTATAAATAATAGATAGACCTTATAGTTCCAACATATATGATCAGAAAGCACTACATGTAACATCTGCTCGAGTTACACCCTCTACTTCCCCTTCTGTCACTTTAATCTGTTGCCACTCCCCACGGTGCTCTCTCCCTCACTGTGAGTATGTGATTGTATGAGTGGAGACAGGTGTGCTGGAGTCAGAACAGCATCCGCAGCAACTTGTGCCTCTGCTCAACATATTTACCCAGAATGCCCTGCTCAGTTTACCATCTCCCAGTATTTACCGTACCATACTTGTTTACAGTACTTGCTTTCAGGTCACATCAGTTCATCATGTGGCCAGTGCTTCTGATGTTCTTTTTTTTGCCTCAGAGCCTGCTCTTGAGACAGTCATGAGACCAGCCAATGGTGCATGACCTCGTGTATAATTCACAATGACTTGCGCAAACGTGTCTGAATGTTCTGGCAAGGTTTGGTTACAATTCCTCTGATGGTACATAGGCATATCTTACAGAATGCTGTGTTACTGGTGTATTCTGTCTGTCTTTTTTGACGTTTGAAAGGTCTACCATAACACTTATGTCTACCACTTTATAGGCACACATTAATGTTGCAGATGTTTATCCCATAAAAACTATAACATATAACAAAGGCATCCATATGTGTATTAACTGTTAACTAAGTGTTGCTGTGTGTGTGTATATATATTTATACATATATATATATATATATATATATAGGTTGCTGTCACTCTTTGTGATATCTAATTCACTTAATTCAACTTTTACAATGTTCCTCAGTCTATATGAAGAATATTTGAGCAAAGGGGTGATATCTTGCATTTAGACACGTTTTTGTACACAAGGAATTAGACGACGCTTTTTGCTGCACCATGGATGTCATATTGTCCACTAGGTCATATTTCTTTTTTTCAATTAGAAGAAGTCACAACCCAATACAAAATATATTGATTAAAAAAAGATTGACTACAAAAAGGGGGCGGCACGGTGGTGCAGTGGTTAGCACTGTTGCCTCACAGTAAGAAGGTCCTGAGTTCGAATCCCACCTGAGGGCCTTTCTGTGTGGAGTTTGCATGTTCTCCCCGTGTTAGCGT
>JAVQJS010042558.1:0-14285 GCA_036024795.1 Galaxias rostratus | reverse complement strand
AATACATCTTTAAACTGTAATAATCCACTATATGCATGTGACTTTTCCAGCAGTGCCAACATTCTTCAACTCCCCATTTCTCAAAGATAACTGCAAATTGTATGCTGTGATGGGTTGGTACAAGTGATTTTCACGGTAGGGTCCTTAAAAAAAAAGACATGGTAGCCCTAATCCTTCGACACTGATCTGGTAGCCAATGTACTTACTTACTAATTACTGAATCGCAAAAAGATTTGTGATCATAATCACCCTGACTAGGCTACGTTGACTAGACTAAATCAAGAAGGTGTACTTTTTTTTAGAAGAGCTCTATTCCTCTTAATCAGAAAACAACTTTGGAGAAAATTTAAATAAATAGATTATACTATATATATAAATATATAAATAACTGATTAATGGATGTAAAGATGTATGTCACTGTACTATCTGTGACCTGTAGATGAAAATCTAACTGTATGGTCATTTGACTTTATCTGAACCCAAAGAACGCTGAACATTAAAATAATTTCTACAATAGTAGAACAGCGAATTTTCAAGTTTGATACACAATATAGCAAAAAAGGTATTATTTCAGGCCTGTGTTCATTGTCAATTGGGGTCTACCAAATAAATACAATTGTCAAAACGACTTTCTTTCTACCCTTTTTTTCGCAAAGCATTTTAGGTTGGAAGCGTAATATTTTTAAGAGCAGCCTATTGGCTGTAGCCGTCACGTTGCTCAGGCTTCACCGACTGTGCTCCTTGGACTGCTACAGGAAGTGAACGGGTCTGGTCGTACTGGGAACGAAACCACCTTTCTCGTTGCGATGTATGACGAAAAAGCTGCTTTATGGTTTATAGTTTGAACAGAAAAAGGGGAAGAGGACTTACTCTCATAAAACAGAGCTAAATCTCAACCAGGTAGTGCTCGTATGCATTTGTCATTCGTATTGCTAGTGTTGTCAGTGTTCACCATTGAAGTCTCTGTAATAGTCTAAAAACCTTTCGAGAGAACGTCCTCAGTTGGTAAGTAGCCTACATATATGCTAACGTTTTGATATATTTGCTGCTGTCTGACTTCGGATTTTTACCGTCTGACTTCAATCAAATAAGGACATGTTCTTTAACTAGACTAGACAATACAATTAGTCGCAATTAATTACAAAGTTAGCTTGTATGCACAAGCTATATACAAGATAGATACACGTCTTTTTCATGAGTCTATGACCATTGCATTGTTTATGTGGCAATATCGTTGCTAATGACGTGTTTTTAATTAGTTTCAGTACATTGTCTATCACGGTATGTAGCATAACCAGCTTGACAACTAGTAGTCTTGCTTAGAATGGACTGCAATGTTTTTTGTCAGCGTTTTGATCAATTATGTATTTCTAAATGTCTATGTTAGTCTTATCCATAGAGTATTTTTTATTATTATCAACATCTTGTTTGCAATTAAACTATTTATTTTACTGTTCCTCTTGGGATGTTTTTTAGTTTGTCACCATGTTGTTGGACGGGAGTGCCTTTATGAAGGGGATGCTCATGGGTGGCATCTTTTGTTTGGTGCTGTCACTGCTGAGCACTCTCACTCCGGGAATCCAGTCCAAGTCCGAAGAGGGCAATCATCACCATCACCACGTCAAGGCGCCCAGCAAAGAGGAGCTGAAGAGCTTGTCTGAGACTCAAATGTCGGAATTGGGTCGTACAGTTCAGGTCTATTGCATCATTATGGTCCAGCCCAAAATCCTTGTGTATTGGGCCACTGCCAAGGACACGTGGAGCAAACACTGTGACCACGCTGAGTTCTACAGTTCTGAAACAGCCAAGGCTCTGGAGGCGATAGATCTCAAGGAACAAGATGAGTGGGCCAAGCTACGCAAGGCCGTCAAACATGCTTATGACAATTCTGGTGGCCTACGTTGGTTTTTTATTGCCCGACCAACCACATTTGCCATCATCGAAAACCTGAAGTACCTGCTATTGGCTAAGAACCCCAGTGAGCCGTTCTACATTGGCAGTGCAATGAAGTCAGGGGAGCTGGAGTATGTGGAGTACGATAGCGGCATCGTCCTCAGCTACGAGGCCTTGAAGAGGCTAGTGGAGGTGTTCAAGGATGAGGAGAAGTGTCCCGAACGAGGACGTGCCCTCTGGAAACTGAGCGAGGAAAAACAGTTGGCCATTTGCCTAAAGTACACAGGGGTATTTGCCGAGAATGGGGAGGACCCACAGGGCAAAGGTGTTTTCAACAGCAAGAGTGTCAGCTCCCTCATTGCTGACAGTATGATCCACAACCCTACCGATGTGGTAAAAGGCTGCTGCTCTGATGTGGCAGTCACATTCAGTGGAATGTCCCCCAATCAGATGCATGTAATGATGTTTGGTGTTTACAGACTCCGACCTTATGGGCATGATTTCCATGACTCCATGATATTCCTCCCCCCAGAAGGCTCGGACAATGACTAGTGCTTATCGTCTTTTGCGGGACTTTGCATTTTTATAGACTTTTGCCATGTTGAAGAGCCCAGCTAATAAGAGATGATTATATTGAGATTGTACAAAGGAGAAGGGATCTTATATTTGTCTATTTTCGTACTTCTACACCCTTTTGTGATGAGGGTTAATCAAGTCAAGAGGACCTATAAATGAGTGATTTTAGCCGAGACTCTTTTGTGTCACAGCAAAACCAAATTATTATATTTTAGAAATGACCACTGTATCAAATGTATGATTATACATTGAATGACTTTGCTGTTTGTAGTATTTGTTATCTAGTTGTTACTTGCGTTCTGTATTTGGTCATGGTAAGCTACAATGGTACGTACTACATCTCTTAATGGGCCACTAAATATTTGAAATGATTTGAAGGTTTTGTGAGAAACAGGTTTTATCACAGCTATTTATACAAGAACTGTATATGCAGGGTCCTGGTTTCTATTTTGTAATACGATATAATACCCACTCTGAAGGTCATGTACCAATTAATGTGCGTGTGTGTGTATTTCAATTGTACAGCAGCATTGACTGTAAAGGTATGATAGAAACATTTTCGGATATGCCATGTTGTAATTCTAGCTTGTATAGTAATTATTTCTGGTTGCAATGCTAACCATAATTTCTTTTAGTTTTTTTATCAATAAATCCTTTTGCAGGTTTTCTCATTTTGTCTTGTTAACTTTTGTGAAACCAAATACTTTGTATAGTTGAAAATGGATGTATGTGGACGTAATGTAAAATAATCCTAGTCTGAACATATATGTCCAATACATGGAAATGCATGGGCAAAGTGGTACATTTGGTAACCAGAAATATCTTGCTGGTTACCATGTTATTGTAATCGATGCAATTCAGTTTCCATTTGTATTTCTGGTACTAAATTTTCTGGTTAAAAATGTATTTGCTATTAGCTCGTTGTCAGATCTGCTCAGTGAGTGAAGATGTTAAGATACTAGCTTTCCTTTCCCATGCTAGTTTCTAAAATGTCATCGAAAAAAAGAATGCTGTTGTCAACCCTCACAATTGCAAAGTACACACCTAATATGGAATGCAGACAATCCAGTGTAACCCCCTTGGGATTAATGATTGTGGTTTACAAATACTTTGTGAAGCATTGTGAAATACTAATCGCTCTTCAGGACTGCTGTTGAACTAACTTTTACATAAACTAATGTGCACTTGAAACAATATAGATGGCATTTTTAACACATTTTGAGTATACGTGTGACAAAGCCTTCACATACTCAATTGTTATCGATTCCCTTCCATTGCAAAAATAAATCTTACAATCTAAATCGATTATTGCTTTGTGAAGAAAATGGTCTGCTACTGTTGAACTACTACTGTTTAATAGATATAGACGTATCAATTAAGCCTCATGATGATTTTCAGTAAGTGCAATATTCTGTCCTGTGTCACACTGTAAATGCTATGAATTTATTCAACTCCAAAATACCACTTAAGAACAGAACAGATATTTGAAGCAGGATTTTATTTGTGCATTACGGGGATTGATTCAAAGCCTCCAGCTAGTTACACAGCTAGGTCCATTGGTGTAAACAGTTGACTGGCAGCCTAGGCCTTCGCTGGCTAGAGCTCCACATTGTCCAGGGTTGGTGGGGCCGTTCTCACTTGTATGTCTTCATGTGCCACAGTCCATCATTAAGATAGTGAACATTTTCAATTCCAATACCCTTGTTTACTTTTTCTCTGTTTGGGAAATGGAAGATCACATCAGTAAACACTACAATTAAATTAATTAATTATTTTTTTAATCAAACATTAGGCTTAAAGTTGTTATAAAATAAAAACAAACTTTGCCACATGCTGTTAAAACATGGTAATGACATTTTAATATACACAGGATAGGATGTTATATCCATTATGCCATAATCCAAGATGAGCACTTCAAAAGACAATATTTTAGATTGAACTTGGGTTGAAAACAGATATGTCATTGAGGTTTCCAAGTGGGCACACTTAATCTCAGATGTTTCATTAAATTGAGCCCATGACATCTACAGAAGCCTTAACGGTGAGCAATGATGTCTCAGAGCCACCCCCCTCTATAGTCACTCTTGGCACATTGTTTATAACAATGACATTGTATACCATCTAAAGGACAACTACAACATCCGGCTATATAATCTGTTAAAGCCATCTAAACTAAGTAAAAATAATTATGAAAATATGGTTTATCATGGTCCAATGTATTATAAGCAAATCTTACATGCTTTCTGCAGACATTTTCATGACACCAACACAAAGTGCAAGCTTCTTCCCTTCTGCCATTATGGCCTGAAACCAATAGTTGAGGAGATTAAATGTCATGATTACACAATGCAGCTTTCCTTGGATAACAATTTACGATAAATGACAGCTTAACAATTGAATATTGTTAGTGAATGCTCTAATTGTTGGACTGGTCTATTGGGTTGGAACAATCTAAACCGCTAACAACAGTGGCAAGTGTGGCCTGTCTACATGAAGTAATACTGGCTTGTCAACAGGCATAGGGCATTACAAGTGCTGAAGGATACAACTACTGTGTCTGAGGCAGCTGGGTAGAGTTTAGCGCCTGGTGAAGTCAACCCGGGGCACATTATGTTTGCTCCACTTAAGACAAATTTGATGGCGCCTTTGTCAACTTGCTGATGTGGGAGTATGAAAGGGTCTGTAAAAAAACACACACAACATAAAACAATATGGTTACTACGTGGCCACAATATGACCTGAACCCAAATCAATCAAAGCACTGTGGTCTGCTCTTACTACTCTTCTTTAATTTGACTTTCCTAAGTAATAGTAACCCCAGTGTGCATAGTAATTCCATACTTTATGTAGCTGTGCCCTGTAAATGCATTATGTGCATCAAAATGTAAAATAAAGAAAAATGATGGGTAAATAAAATCCTAATATCTTACATTTATGCAGCAGTCTCAGAGTTGGATAGAATGGTCCTTCTCTCTGTCTGAAGAAGAGCAGTTCTCCATTCACTGTCAATATTTCGATGTGTTCATGGCTGAAAGGTAAAAACAACTAAATTACCCAGACAGGTTTTCTGAAAAGACACACTTTAAACGGCACACATAATGATCATTGACCTACCATCTCACAATTTTGACAGGGTCCTTCTTGGGCATTATGTGGTTGAGCCATGACTCAATGTCTGGAAACTGGTCCAACAGTTGGTTTTTTATTCCTTTGATAACTGAAGTCTTCAATTGAATACAATTGGATACATTTTCCTTTTCATCAAATCTGAAATGTAAGAATACAGAAGTGGGATACTCAAATAAATTGTTGGCAATAACAACTATGTTGCTTATCAAAGGTGCTCTCTGCTCTGGCTGTACATACTGCCATTCTAGTTAAAGTGTCAGGTAGTAAGTTAGCAACTGCTCACGGCAGATTTCTTGTGCAACCGATCTCTTATTCATCTTCAGCCCATCACAGAACAATACAGTGTGTATGCAGTGTAGACCAACTAAATAGTCATGAAACGTAATGCTAACGACAACTAGCTAACTTGAGCTAGCTACATAACAATTCAGACGTTGCGTACTTTTTAAACATCCTCGTTGGTCGCTTTCTCCGTGTTCCCTTTCCTTTAAAAACTCTTGACTATATCTTTTTGGATGATTTTTCTTTCAGTACAAACTAAAAGCAAAATAATATGCATGTATGAAATATTTCAATGGTCAAAACACGTTGGGCTTGCTGTTGATGCTGCAAGAACTCCGACAATTGACGACAGTTTTTGTCATATACGGCACACACTTCTTTTCACTGTGTGTAATGTCAGGGAGACCGGGTTCTTAATAGATATCAATTTGGATGACCTAACTGGTGTCCGAAGTTACACATTTCTCACATAATCCGCACAATTGTAGTTCTTGAAAAAATACTTTTGATTTGCTTACCGAAAAAGTTTTCTCCCTCTCCTCAATCCACTTAACTCTTGTCTTCAATCCCTGTTGTAGGGTCGACCGTTTTAGAAGACAATTTTCTGTTAAAACATGTTTTTTGCAGCATGATTTTTTTTGCTTTTATTACATTACTATCTTAAAAACTATTGGCTGTTCGTATCCATGCATTTGAGATGGAAAACTGATCAATCGGGACGATGCAAGAACTTGAGTTGCTTTACTGTCCCTTTCTCCTATTAAAAGAGTGTAATTTTTTGGGAAACAAAAACACTAAATGAATTAGCTTGTGAGCACAATCTTAGAGATACTTAGTAAGCAAGGTTTTGATACTTTTAGATTGATCAATTATATTTATGTTGTAGACTTGGCCACAATTGTTCAGACGCAAATGAAAAAGTAGCAGAAGGAACTGTTAGTTAGCATAATTTTATGGTTGGGCATCCGTACCATACACGTTGTGCCCTGAAACTGTCAATATGAAACGAACCCACTGTGTAATGTCATGAATGCATCAGAGCGCAATCTGGTACACACTTCGCGTCAAGAACTCGTGCGGGAAAACCTACTTTTTCAAGTACTTCCGGTGGGGTCATCGCATTTCTCTAAAAAGTTGTGTCATGACATATGTTGTTCTCCTGGCTGGCTTTTCTTAATTATATTTGAAAGCTTCCTTCATACAAACGTTTGACTTTCAAATATCTGAGTTTCTCGGTTTCTCATACAATCATTAGTCATTTTTGCAGTTAGATAGGCCAAGAGGAAGCAGTAGCCAACCATCTTTCTTCTGCCAGCAATAACAAGAAAGAGAGGGTCCAAGTGAAGCTAGTTTTCAAATTATTGTGTGTTTAATACTTGGCATAAACTGGACAAACTGCATTAAATTAGCATATAAAGAGCATTCGGATAAGAATCATTCGTCCCCAGCAGATCCGGAAGGTTAGGATTGTAAGATTGGCTATTCGTATTTACATTCAAAATTTTCATGTTTCCAACAGGTTTACCTTCCCCTAATCCCCCACCGCCAACCCAGGAGACTAGAACAGCAGCTTCTGATGTAAAAAACGACAGCATTATCACGTCTTCAAAGAAGAGGAAAATAAATAGTTCAGAGAGGGAAGACAGTGATTCAATTTCCTCGTCTCCCAGAACATTAAATTCCTCCTCTTCTTGCTGCTCCACATCACAACACATGCAAAAGAAGTTGAGATTTGAAGATTCTGTTGACTTCATTGGACTGGATGTAAAAATGGCTGAGGAAGCTGCATCGTGCTCAAACAAGAGTAAAACTGTGTTCCTGAACTGTGGTGCACTCGGGCACCCGGCAAACGGACTGACAAAAACTGTAGGCTCCACAACATTCTCCAATAGTAAACCTGGTGCTGCAAAAAAATTAGTAATTAAAAACTTTAAAGGTAGGTACTAGGTAACTTACCTGGCCACCTGAGTTGTCTAAGCGTCCCAGAGATTGATTATGGAGACATATGTTATGATTACATGGTACAGATAATAATATTTGGTATTTTTATTTATATACACTGTATGGTCTGCCTTTCAAATTTATGTTCACATGCTCATGAAGTGGTTGGGTCTCCTTTATTAGTTTGTACTCCCAATTCAGTCCTGCACTTTTCCAAATTGTCATGCCGTGTTTCTGTTAAAGTATGCATGTCAATGTAAACTGGAGGCATGACATTTTTTATGTTCCTATAAACCCACAGATAAACCTAAACTGCCAGAGAACTACACCCAAGAAACCTGGCAAAAGTTGAAGGAAGCAGTGGAGGCCATTCAAAACAGTACCTCAATAAAGTACAATCTAGAGGAGCTGTACCAGGTAGCAGAGCAAACCCCTGTCTGTCATTTGTAGTCTAATGAATGGGAAACTAATGCTCCATGGCTCTGTAATATTACTACAGATGTTAGCCACAACGTGTGAGTTTGTGGTCCAAATAGTTGTTTGGTTGGCTAGATCAAGGTTTTTATGTTTTGTTTATTTATTAATTGAATAGATTATAATTACATTTTGATGGAAAACTCTAATACAGCTTATTTGTTTGCTTTTTTGTCTCTTGAAGGCTGTTGAGAATCTCTGCTCCCACAAGATATCTGCCAAGCTCTATAAACAACTTAGGGTGGTGTGTGAAGACCACATCAAGGCACAAATTGATCAGTTCAGAGAATATCCTTATCAGTTGTGTCTTGTATTATGCGTGAATGCTTGTAAAGCCTGTAGCAAAAGCTGGACATTTATTGATGTTGCATGAATCATAACAGCAATGTTGACGCAATACTAATCACTTAAAAATATCAATAATGTGGTTTTACACTATCACTTTATGACCTTAATGCTATTTTCACGGATGCATTGGACAGCGTGCTTTTTTTAAAGAAAATAGACAAGTGCTGGCAAGATCATTGCAGACAAATGGTATGTGTTGATTCTGTGTAGTACAAGGAATATTTCTTGATGGTATCGTGTCCAAGTAATCTTTCTATGTAACTATGTAAGAATGGTTATGTCATCATACATGCATCTTAAAATAATTCCAACTTTGTTTTATTTTACAGATAATGATTAGGAGTATATTCTTGTTTTTGGATCGCACTTATGTTTTACAAAATTCAATGCTGCCATCGATCTGGTGAGGAACCACTTGGTAGTTGGCATAACATTATCTCAAGCTGTTTTTGAAAAATAAACCAATGCCAACAGTTATGCCTTTTGTTGCCAAAAGCATATTCACTCTTTTTGTAATTGTAGGGACATGGGACTAGAGCTTTTTCGGTTCTACATCATCGGTGACCTGAAGGTTCAGAGTAAGACCATTGATGGGATCCTGCTGCTCATTGAAAGGGAGCGCAGTGGAGAAGCCATTGATTGTAGCTTACTGAGGAGTCTACTGAGCATGCTCTCTGACCTGCAGGTAGATTTGAATAAATGCACTTGCGGTAGATGACGTACTGTTTTAAGAATATGCAATTTGGTTACCTTAAGCCGTGCAATACAGATACAGGTCATTCCATGATACACCGCCATGATAAACTGGTTTATTCATTTTGTCTTTGTCATGGTTTACCGCCATGCTAAGAGTTTTATAACTGCTTTACTATTTCGTAAAGCTACAAAATAAGCTGGTTGAAGGCAATTGGGTGGCATCATTTGCTCCAAACTGTTGAGAGTCAGCGTGGAGATTTGTGCTGCTTTGTGATCTGGACCTGCGAGGAGCTGCAAACAGTCAGCAGAGACTCTGCTATTACATAGACTCTGCTATTACATAGACTCTGCTATTACCGGTTGTGCTTCAATGACATCACTATTCTTCCCAACCCTGACAGATTTATCAGGACTCCTTTGAGCAGCGCTTCCTGGAGGAGACTAATAGACTGTATGCTGCAGAGGGTCAGAGGCTGATGCAGGAGAGAGAGGTGAGTAGTGTACCGTGCCTTGTCCCCACTGTGGATTTTGAGTCAGTAAAACTCAAAAACACTATTCACTTTTTTTAACAAAAGACTTTTTGTGATGCATTTTACTTTTTTTCCTCAACAAAACCACACGGCAGTAAACTTGGTTAGGGTTCCTTTATCACAATTGTTTATGTATTATTCTATATTTTCTGTCTATGTTTATCCCTATTAACATAATAATTATTCAATATTACCTTCCCATCTATAAGTCCTTCTGTATGTGTTTGGCAAAGTAGATGGTAAAAAGAAATATATTACATATGGTAGACGGCTCAATCTTTGCGGCAAATAGAAATGAATGTGGACAGTTGGTCTGTTTGATATCAATACAATAATTTATTTTACTCCCTGTTTAGGTGCCAGACTATCTCCATCATGTAAATAAACGCCTGGAGGAGGAGGCCGACAGAGTCATTACTTATCTAGACCAGAGCACTCAGTAGGTATTTGAATGTAAACGGTTAACAACAAATAATTCAGACTATCAACATGTCCATCACTTGACCCCTCCTCTCTTCCAGAAAACCTCTCATTGCCACTGTGGAAAAGCAGCTGCTAGGTGAACACCTTACTGCGACCCTACAGAAAGGTATGCCACAGCTTAGATGTTTTTGAGGAAACCTAGAATAATTCAAATTATGCTTGGTCATAATTACACTAAATTAAAAAAATACGGTTCGTGGACTGCATCACTGCTTGTATCTCTGCTGCGTAGGCTTGAATCACCTGCTGGATGAGAACAGAATCCAGGATCTTTCTCTGCTATATCAGCTCTTCAGTCGGGTGCGAGGTGGTGTCCAGGTCCTCCTCCAACACTGGATAGAGTACATAAAGGTAGGCAAGCCAACAGGGAAAGAGGTGAACACTAGCTTTCTTTTCCAGTTGTCTTTCTTCACCTTAACTCTCTCATGCAACAACAACAACAAAAATATTAAAGGAGAAACATTCTGCCAACACCTTGATCACTAACGTTCCAGGCCTTTGGAAGCACAATTGTTATCAACCCAGAGAAAGATAAAACTATGGTGCAGGAACTTCTTGACTTCAAAGACAAGGTGGATTATATCATTGATGTCTGCTTCCTATGGAACGAGAAGTTTGTCAATGCCATGAAAGAGGCCTTTGAAACCTTCATCAACAAAAGGCCCAATAAACCGGCCGAGCTCATCGGTTGGTATATAATACAATACATCACCACGTTGAGCTTCCATCAATATCTGTGGCAAGTGTGGTTTCTAAAACAAGTTTTATCCGGCAGCAAAGCATGTGGATTCAAAGCTGCGGGCTGGAAACAAAGAAGCTACAGACGAGGAGCTTGAGAAAATGTTGGACAAGATCATGATCATTTTTAGATTCATCTATGGTAGGACTTTATATGACACGTAGATCCGCCCAGTCTATCGCATTGATCAACGAACTCTAACAATGTTTTTATTTATAGTTGAATCATTGACATATGTTAAGTGATAGACATTGTACCTCCTTCACTGATAAATAGGTAAAGACGTTTTTGAAGCTTTTTACAAAAAGGACCTGGCTAAGCGCTTGCTAGTCGGAAAAAGTGCCTCTGTTGATGCCGAGAAGTCTATGCTGTCAAAACTGAAACATGGTAAGAGAGACACACCTCGATGCACCCAAATCAAGCTGTATAAATTCCCTGTACTTTAAACAGTAGAACCTTTCAATTAAAATTAAAAGGGATAATGAGTTTGATTATTGTATGCAGAATGTGGAGCTGCATTCACTAGCAAACTGGAAGGCATGTTTAAGGACATGGAGCTATCAAAGGACATCATGGTGCAGTTCAAACAGGTAAAAAATAAAAAAATATGACGGTCTCCTACTGTGTTCTGAAAATGTTTATACGTATATTGTTTTAGTGTAAATAATATTCTCCATCTCTGTTGCACTATTTAAATTACAGAACATCTGTGTTTAACAACAATGTTCTCCCCCAAGCTAATGGAAACAGAAACTAGCTTGCTGTAACCTTTTTCAGGATATCCCTGAGTTGGTCAAAGTCCCATTACACATACATCTGAAACGGTGGTTAGCAGGTTATCATATCAACCACTTTAAATCTATTTCATAGTATATGCAGTGTCAAAATATCCCTGGGAACATTGAGCTGACTGTGAACATCCTCACAATGGGTTACTGGCCAACTTACGTTCCAATGGAGGTTCACCTACCCTCCGAGGTTAGTTCTCTGTGATCTTCATTCACCTGTTTCAGTCCCATTTTGTTATTTTTGTACGTACTTTACAATCGTTTTTGACACTTTGTTGTTGTTGTCAAGATGGTTCGACTGCAAGAGATCTTCAAGACCTTCTATCTGGGCAAGCACAGTGGCAGGAAGCTTCAGTGGCAATCGACATTAGGCCATTGTGTCTTAAAAGCTGAATTTAAAGAGGCAAGTTCTTTTTTCATGGTTTTCTCATTTTCAGAGGTTTAGAGGGATGTCCTTGTGCCCTGTAGTCGGGCTGATGAAAGGAGGTGAACTGAGTGAGTTTTAGAATGAGGGACCAACACATAGATGTTTTGAATGTGCACATGGCCAAAACACATCTTTACAGAGTTCAATGATATGCTTATTGTCTGCTACAGGGCTCAAAACTAAAAACATTTGTCTGTTGGTATAATTATAATTCGGGGGTACCAAATGTTGCAGCTTGTGGCAAGAGAAAAAATTATCTTGTTGACCATCTTCCTAGGATATAAATTAAATCTGTTAAAAAGCACTAATATTTTCGAGGTATTCGAGAATTACTTTTCTGTGATTGCAGCTTGGAAATAGGAGGATTCGATCTGCAAGTCGCCGTAAACCATCTCTGTTTGATATGGCTTGTCATACGCCTACTAATCTGTCAAAACAATCTTAACAATACAGATTAAGCTATCAGCAGTCAACCAGAAAAGAATCTTTAATTTCTGTTGAGTAAACGTGTTAGGAGCGATGACATGAGAAAAATCGTTGTTACATTTATTATACAAGTTTCTAGCTGAGAAACATCTTTTAAGTCTCATCAGTGGTGGGGTATTAAACATTTAAAGAATGATATGCTTACCATGTACACTGAACTTGATAAGTTTGTAAGTTACACTGCTCAAAATATCAAAGGAACACACCGTCACTCATCACGATATAACACCCACTCAATTAAACTTCTGGGATATTGACCTTTCCAGTTAGAAAGCATACGTGATTGTGAGTCGAGTTCACCTGTTTTGGTGCGAATGAAAGACACAACGGGTGGACGGAAAAGGCAACCACTAGTGCTCGTCTCCCCTGGTAGCATGAGGCGATACCTGCAGCCCGTTCAAGTTGCACAGGTAGTCCCGCTCCTCCATATGTGCCTTCGCAGGAAGTGTTGCTGTGTCTCTCAGCTTGACGTCTTCTAGTGGGACCTGTGCTCACAGCCCAGCACTGTGCAGCTCGATTAACATTTGCCAGAAAACACAAGACTTCAGAGTTTCTCCATTGGCACCCCGCTCTATTCCCAAATGAGAGCACATGTTAGTCAGTTATGCTACTTGGAACATCTTCCAGCATGATGGTGGTTGTCAGTGATGGTCTGGGGAGGCATATCCTTGGAACGTCTTCATGCTAGCCAACGGTACCCTAACTGCTGTTAGGTACCGGTATGAAACCCTCAGACCCAATGTCAGACGCCGGCGCAGTGGGCCCTGGGTTCTTCCTGGTGCTGGATAGTGCCTGGCTTCATGTGGCCAATGAGTAGACAGTTCTTGGATGACGACGGCTTTGGTTTCATTGACTGGCCCTTACGTTCGCCAGACCTGAATCCAATTCAGCACCTCTGGGACTTTATGTAACACCACATCCGACACCGCCAAGTATCACCACAGACTGTCCAGTAGCTCACTGATGTCCTGGTCCAAGTCTGAAAGTAGATCCCGAAAGACACCCTCCACCATCTCATCAGGAACATGTCCAGACGTTGATGGTAGTGGTGCATGCAGGCACATGGGAGCCATACACATTACACATGAGATGTTGTGATGACGTTTACGCAAGTTGGATGAGCCTTTGATATTGATTTTTCACTCTACTTTTCTGTGTGATTTTGAATCCAGCCCTCAAAAATATTGATGAGTGTGGTTTCCATTGACTACTCTTGTTTAAACAAATTACACAATGCATATCAGTAAAGATTGTCAACTTGAATATTACATTTATCAATCCCCTGTGGGATTTAAGTGTTCCCTTAAATATTTGTGCAGTGTAAATGTAAATAAGAAACATTTTAGGTGGAGTAGAGTAAAATTACACCAATTCACTTGAATTCAAGATGTGAGGACAAAGGTTCTTTTAGTTATTGTTGTGATCAGAACTATGCAAAAAAACTCTAGGTATAAGAAAAGAACACATGCAATGTTTTATGTAATATGAGTGTT
>JAVQJS010042516.1:0-10077 GCA_036024795.1 Galaxias rostratus | reverse complement strand
CTGTTGAATTCTGTGTAACCAGACATGAATCCACGCATTAACTATGCCCTCTTGGTTGTAAATACAGTGTGGGGGGGGGGGGGGCAACATAACACTTTGCAGTATGTAGAAACATTATGTCAAACTACTGGAAAATACCGATCTCTCCACATTCTGATGACCAACATAATCCCCAATAAAGAGCTTATTATAATAGGTTGAACCACTAGAGGAGCTAACAAGCACAGCAGCCTTGAGTGTCCAAGTCTATATCACTATCATCTTGGCTTTTTGGCCCATGTGGGGAGTGTGTCCTTTCTGCCACGCTTCCAAAGCGTGCCATCACCAGGTGTGGTCCTCCCCATCTTCCTTCCCTCTGCAGTCTCCCCCTCCTTTCCACAAGCTCTCTCATCTTGTTCCCCTTGACCCCGACGCACTCCAAACTAAACGGCGATAACAGCCGCATCATTCCTCTCCCGTTGCCAACTGAGACACTTCCAGAGAGCTAACCTTGTTCCCCGGCATTTCTCTGATGCCTCTGCCATTTCCTCCGTGCTCCCAAAGCCGCATCTCTCCTCCTGGATGTCTTATTTTCCACTCCCCAGTCGGTTTGAATCCATCGGTTGTTTTTGCTCACCACGTCCCTGTTTCCTGGGTTTCTCTTGCAGATGTGGAGCTGCATCAGGAAGCTCTGGATTGGGGTCAACTCCATCCTTGACATGCTTTCTAGGTGACGTACATACAGTAGGCAGTAATTCTGGGTTGGCAGCTTTGTTATATACAAATTAACTTCATAT
Organism: Galaxias rostratus; assembly: GCA_036024795.1. Taxonomy (NCBI): domain Eukaryota; kingdom Metazoa; phylum Chordata; class Actinopteri; order Galaxiiformes; family Galaxiidae; genus Galaxias; species Galaxias rostratus. The sequence continues at coordinate 9,301 of JAVQJS010042516.1, read as the reverse complement.
TGATGGATAGACATAGAATTACAGCGCTGCAATGTAGTATTACATCTGATAGATGTGCTATATTGCTATTTTGAGAATAAAATGCAATAGTGAAATGTAGGTTTAGGTCTGCAATAACATTAAAATCACATGAACTCTGTTTCAAGGTGTGCTGAAAAATGTACCAAACTAGGTTTTGCCATGGGATCTCACTATGGGCAGCAGTCCTTCCTTTGTGTGAGTTTACACTGCATCGTTGTTGATTCAAAGTGAGTTTTTATCACAGACAGAGAGGATGTTTGACTCTTGGCTTTGATAAGGTCTACTCTGAACCTGTGATGGGGGCACCGCCAAAGAAAGGCGTCTGCCACAGCCTGCCAACACAGACCCCTGCATCCACAACTGAGAAGCGAGCCTTTCCACATGGCGATCCTTTCCTCCTAAAGACAGGAATCTGGGCTGGGGCTGTTGGATGAAAACCTGAGTTTGATCTCCATGGTTTATCCTCTCATCTATGTGACAGTACTGGCTGTCCCCATACCAGGCTTGTGTGCTTCTCCTCGGTGGGATTCAGAGCCTTGAGTTGCCCGGCGTGGAGGTCACTGAGGGGGAGGCTCCTCTCAGGGCACACGGCTTGGTGTTAGAACAGCCTGTCAAAAGCCCCTCCATCAGCCTTGAGGAGATAAGTGGGTGCCCGCTAGACCCGTGGTCTGCTTGTCACCGTGCAGGTCAACAAACATGATGCAAGCAGCAGCCCTGCTGACAACCATCAGACCCAAATCAACCTCCTGATAACCTAGATCTGTGTGAGCATGCGTGTGTGTGTGCGTGTGTGTTTGTGTGTATGTGTGAGTGTGTGTGTGTGTGTGAGCGTGAGCACACACTCAATGTATCACACGGTAAAAGGGAATATTTCTAAAAGATGATTTCAAGCATTACCTTACATGAGTGTTGTATATATTGTCATGCTTCCTCGTCCCTTTAGTAACACGTTAGCCACAGCCTACGGGTACCAGGAAAATGTTTGGACGCACTTTCACATATAAGTGAATGGGAGAGTGAGTATAAACCTTAGACTGGAACTGTATGTCCCTGAGTCGTCACAATGTTTATTTAGCACTTCTTAAGGCATGGATCTAAGTAAGATATGTGCATCTATCTTACAGCAAAAGGAAAATCAATGTAAGGCCTCCAATCAATGTAAGGCCCGAAATCCTTGAAAATTTAAAAAAATAATAATAAAGGTTAATCGATAATATTCATCAAGCCATAATTCTTATAATAAAATACTGAATAACTTTGTTCTATAGTGTGCAAACTTTTTGCTCTAATCTACGGTTGATAAACAGTCACCTATCATTAATCAATATATTCAAATTTACAACAGAAACTTGTTTTACTGTCATAAAAATTTGCTGGTTTCATTTGTCCATGCAGATTTAAAAAATAAATACAAATATATTGTATATATAAGAGATAAGGTCATCTTGATACAGATCACTCTAAATGAATGGACTGGGACACTTTGTTTTTGCATGTACGTGAATGATAGGGATTTTCAGTTTGCAAAACACATTAGGCAGAGGGCTTGGAGTTGGGTCAGGGACAGATAGATTAGACACTTCCAAAAATCTGCTGAGTGGCCAGTCTCCAAAAACAGCAATCCCTCTAATGACCCTAGATCTACATATTTTGATAAGCCTAGTGCAATCCAACAACCATCAAACAAGTTGTCCTGTCCCTGTTTACAGTCCGCTCCTTTATCAAATCAAAACACAAACTCGACGACTTCAAACGTATAGTTGCATATTGTTCACATTTATTTGGTTTCAAGTCCTAAAACATTAAAAACATGCTTTTTTAAACACGTATGGGTCACATTCTTCACAGGTAGTTAAAGTAACAAGAACAGAAGAGATGGGTTGAGGGCAAAGCAGATCAGCAGATGATGAACCTGCAATATTCATGTAAATTCCCCTGAGACATGCCATGCTGTTATTGGTGCTCAAAGAAGCCTCATACACTGCACCTATTCAGCTATCAAAAGGTACTGTTACAGTTGGAATTTAGGTGAGGACAATGTGTGTGAACCACAGGAATTGGCCATTTGGACCAGAACCACAATCGGTGACAAGCAGTATTAACAAATTTGACACTGGTAACTGAAACCACTCTTAACACTCCACAATAACACTTTAATATGATGTTCAATGGACCACAGTTTTAGGTGAAGACAATATACTGGTGTATTATGATGTGATGATTAAAGTGTAAACTGCAAACACTGACTCACAACACACTATTTATTAATCAAACCTTATCAGCCATATGAAATTTTTAACACAGGTAAGTCAACAACAACTGGCTAAGAAAAACAGTAGGGTTAACCCTTTGTGACACTGAAGTACATCATTCATATATTTAAATGACCAGTTAAATGATTTGGTGTTTAATTCACGAAAACTCGACAGAGTACAAGAGAAGGGAGTTCTTGAAATTCACAACAGCATAAGAACACTGAAGCTATGTCATGCAACTGCTAGTATTGTGACTAGCTCAGTCAAATGAAGGTACATGTAAACTATCAAAGTGGTCCCAATATTCTTCTCATAGGAGGAGACAGCAGCGTGACCTGAGGTAGCTTGGAAATTGAGGCAGCATGTAATCAACAAGATCAATGAAAGGTCACTGATACAAATACGAAACACCAAGAAAACGAACAACGGCATCATGAAACCAATAAATTAGATCCCAAAAAAAAAACAATCCTATATGACAGTAAGCAAAATGATGAAACAAAAAGAGGTAGTTTGAGTAATTACATTGCAATGACATACCCATGGTCTGTGAAACACATTCTCCCAAATGAGAAGAATAAAAACAATGCTTTAACAAATGTATTTCAAAAATATGAGTGTCGTAAACATAGTGTAGTATAATAAAAACTCCAGAATGGCGGAAATTAGGTAGTGGTGTGACGAATGCAAAGTAACAGAAACACCGCTAAAGGGTATCTCATCCAACATGGTGCCGTCGATCATTCAAACCGGGATGGGGCTTGGTGCTGGGCTTTCCAACATATCCCCCTAAGAAGTACTGATCCCTGAGATTAGGGTTGGTATGCGTTTTCAGCCCAGTCCGGAAGCTACTTCCCAAGATGTTCACAACCTCTGAGTTGCATGATATACTCACAGGTGAAATATTAAAACAATCTCCTTTGCACAGCCTTGGCCCCTGCACCAGCAGAATCGCCAGTTGTGTTTGCATAATGAGGCAGATGTTCACAAGAAGGTACAGATCTATCCTAAATGCGATTGGAAGATAGAATTGGAAAATAAAAGTAAATAAAATTCAAACAATTGTGGACATGGCTTTCCATATCCAGCCAAACCTTCAAATTCAATAATTCACGGCAGCAAAACAACTCAGTGTCAGTTTTTTGGTTATCAATTGTGAATCACTGTCATGGTCTAGGGACTGAGTTATTCCAAAAAGGTCCAAAAAGACATTGCAAAAATTGATACAGGGATATTTTCACTCCAAATCCAAAACAAAACTAAAATGAATACAAAAAAATAGGAACATCCACAATTACTAATGTATAACATGAAAATGTATAAAACATAACGTGACAATGAGCTTAACTGAAACTAATGAGAAATAAGACTTTATCAGTGAAGGTATTAAGAGTGATGCACTGGGCATAGAAGACAACACTACCCTAACGTTAATCTACGATGGTCAAATATAGAAATGAGACCTCAAAAAAGCCTCGTCAGAGCATCAGCCCACATTGCACACTCTTGCTCCCCAAACTAAGACCTTTACACCGATTCCAATGACAATGAGCAAATAAAAGAAAGTTAGTCAAAATATAAAGCAAAAAACACTTTCTAAAAAAAAAAAGGACCTACAATGTCCAGAAGTCTACATCTACAAATACTACAGGTACAGCCACGCTATCACAGTGTACCTCCTGAACGCAATACATAACAACTCACTTTACCCTGTTCAGTTTCAGGTCCGCAGGGGCCTGTGAGCGAGGGGCACCCCTGGTGGGCACCTTTCCAAGGTCATGGACAAAAAGAAGAAAACGCACCACAGTGTGCAAAAGAAAAAAAAGAAAAGAAAAAGAAGAAAAGTCCGCCGTTGAAAAGAATGCATCCTTTCCTGCATTTCAAACCGATGAATGTGTGAAGCCGTCTTGGGGAATTGTTTAAAAAAGACACTTTAATTGGTTGAAATGAAATGACTTGCTCAGTCCAGAATTAGTAGTTGAATGACTAACTCAGTCCAGAATTGCAGACCCTCCCCAATAGCATTAGACAAACAAGCTTGAGATCTCTTATTTCATACTTAAAAAAAATAAAGACCAATTTTCTATGTGGGGCTTCCTCTAAACTATGTGCATAAATGTCTCAGCTGATGTGCAAGCTGGTTATCGTCTCAAATCCATAAAACTCAGTCCAGAATTGCAGACCCTCCCCAATAGCATTAGACAAACAAGCTTGAGATCTCTTATCAGCCGTGGCAGTATCTAAAAATGACTTTGACTTGAGCAGAGTGAATCCACCCCTCCGGACACAACGTGTGTTCCAGTATGAACCAATCTAGCCTGACTGTGCAGAACCACGAACCCAATGAGCATGTGCTGGAGCTCAGATCAGGGTGTGGGGATGCCAGGGCATGGCGCTCAAAGCCACTGAGAGCTCTCAGAGACGAAGGAGGGCCTGCTAGGGACTTGGCCACATGCTGTATGTGCATGACCGTCTTAGCGTTAGGATGAGATCCAGGAACTCAGATTGATTCATTTTGTTTCCTGGTCCTTAATTGATTTTTTTTTGTTGAGCTATCAGCTCCGTACCCATCAAAATGGGAGACTCGGAAAAGCTTTGCATAACACTTTAGACAAAAGAACAATAAAGCTCACAACAAACCTAGCTATCCTCCCTTACGCGTGCACTAATTTCCTTGTGCCCCAGTCTATGATTGTAGAAAATACCCGTATGCTTCTTTCAAAAGAAGACGTCAAAAAATTTACGACCTATTCGAATGTTTGGAATGACTAGACCACACTCTACACGACATGTTTAAGATCCCATGCAGAGAGTAGAGAAATTCTGCACATTCATTTTGTAATTGCAGGGGAAAACTGCAAGAAAATCTTTGGTTTAAACAGCAGCAAAGGTTTGATGTCTGTGCTGCAAACATTCAGTGTCTGATTGAGGTGTTCAAAGCATCCGATGGGATTCATTTTAGACTGGGCAACTCTTCCATTTAAACAGCAGAAAGAAAATCTAACTGAAAATAGCAACAACATCTTCCTGAGGTAGTTTCAAAACACCCGACAGCATGTGTCTATCAGCTCCCATCGGAACAAAATAAATCTCTTACAATCTAGCTCTAAAAATGGCAGCACCAACACGTTCAGAAAATTGGATGCACACTTGTAAACTCCAAAGACCAATGCATCCAAATGTGCATTCGTGTTTGTACAGAAGCATGTGCACAGTGTACATCAGCATACATTCAGCTCTGTCGTGTAATAAATATTTAGAGAAAAAAAGCTTTAAAAAACTAGCTGCTTGTCACATTCACAGGAAGGGAGACCAGTCCCTTGTAACCACTGCCCAGACCAGCTCTGAGTAAGGGTTGGTTCTGAGACTGGGAGGGAGGGAGGGGGGGCTAGTTTCCAGGGGAGGTACCCACAGGCACACAGGGGGCGGGGCCGTTCCTGTAGCTGTTGAGGCTGGATTTGCAGGAGTGCAAGACGGCTTTGAACAGAAGGGGAAGCTGCTCTAGAGGAACATTCACCAACTTCCCTGCAACACAGACACATTTCACAGGTCACAAAGAGTCTGGCTGGGCACACCTCCCTTATGTCAGATATCCAGATATAATGATAAAAGCCAAATTCAACTCTATGATCGCATGATGTATCCGACAGTACTATGTTCACTTTATAGATTACAAATCACCGATTGAATTTAGTACCTGCAATGCAGCGAATCTCTGGCAGACACATCATGATCTCGGGGAAGCGCTTGGGCTGGTGCGGGAACTTGTACTCGGTGTAGTCCTGGCACACGTACCAGTAGCGCTTGTTGAGCTGCTCGAGCTGCGACACGTTGGTGAGGCCCCGGATGTCTGCGTGGGGAGGAAGGGATATGTGGGAGGCGCTCAAACGGGATTCGTTCCAACGGGACATTCAACGCGAGTGTGTATTGGTGGCGCGCCGCCGCCGTTGGTGTTGCCGGTGTGTGTACCTTGGTTCAGGAAGTTAATGGCTTTCATGCAGGCGTACTCCTCATTGCTGACTTTCAACTGGTGGAACTTACGGAACAGATAAATCAACCTCTCCATCACTTCCATGCCATCCTCACTGAACCTGAGGAATTTAAACGTTCAGACAGTTTTAACATTTCACAAGAAAAAAAACACATATATGTAAGAACCCCCCACCACCCACACACTGCGACTGCTGCTAAGGATTGTGTAGCAGAAGGTCTGACGAGTCGAGATATTCTTAAAGAACAAACTAAAAAGGGGAAGAGAGGGGTGGATTACATGTTGTCCTCCGAGAGCAGGAAATGAAAGCATTTGATTGGTTTACATGCGCCTCCTCTTAATCCTTTCCTGATGTGGCTTTGAGAATGAGGTGCGCAGACACACTGATTGAGGAACACTCCAGCACATGAATCTTCATCTCAAGTCTTTCTTCTACTCTGGGGTCTGAACTGCTTGAGCCAAACACACTGTGGTGTAGCATTAGTAAATCAGGTACCAGCTCCATGAATGGCTAAGCAACAGGGCAACATGTCCAGTGGAATCACACATAGACGTAAATCTGAGAAAATGAGAGGGGGAGAGGTGGCATGAGGTCAGATAATTCCCGTCTGATTTACTCAGAAACTAATCCCCCCAGACAGTGCTAGCCCGTCTGGGACACACGTGTATTTCATGATGGCCCAGACAGTGCTAGCCACAGTCCTGAGAACGCCTCCCTTTCATGCACCAGATAACTGGCCTCCGCTCAAAAACAATAGAGCCCAGTGTGATAGCAGAAGTGGCAAACTTTTTCGAGCTATTGAACAGGCAAGGATGCCCCACTCTGGCTAGGAGAGTGTTGTTGCAGAAGGGAAGCACAAATCAACCCCTCATACCCTCCCTCGCTCTTTAGTGAAACATTTAGTTCAGACACCGCAGGAACCTCCATGCCAGTGTTTTATAGCTTCTACCTAAAGAGGTCAGATGATGTAATATGGGTAACTCTGGCTTGAGCAAATACACCAAACGAAGCAGGCATGCTTACATTGCTTGCATTTGGTTGCTCGCGCCATTGATGCAGTGAAGTCTAACACACACCTCTGCGATGACAGACTGGTGGGACTCTGCACCAGTCACACCGCAGGAAACGGGCCTTCAAGGCCCCCCGAAAAAGAGGAGTGTGGGCGCCACTCACCCTTGCAGCTCGTCGTCCGAGGGGGTGTACTTGGCGGTGACGTCGGCCAGGTCGCCAAAGATCTGAGCGTTGTAGATGGTGAGGCAGGAGAGCAGGATGAGCTCCTGCCAGGTGGAGCTGAGCAGGCAGGTGTAGTCCTCGATGGACAGCTCGCAGAAGAAGGGCAGCTTCTTGATCCAGGAGATCTGGCGGAACAGCAGCTCGTCGGCCAGGCGACACAGCAGGGCGAACAGCTCCACCTGGGTCACCTTGTATCTGCAGCACACAAACACACACACACACACACAGCAGCTTGACCTTTCCATAACAGGAACATATTAAGGTATTTCAAACCACTGGTCACATCCTAGGTAGCCATAGCTCCGTTTTTATTGAGTGTCTGGAACCATCCTGGGTAACCAAACAATCAGTGTTGTGTGTTGTTGTATTTGTGTTTCCATTTTGTGATCAGTTGATGGCATGGGGATGTTTTCCGTGAAGGGACATTAAGGTGCTAAAATATCACGATGGATCAATGTAATGGACATGCTAACGATTCATAACAAATTAAAGAAATGTATTAATATAAAGACATTTTTTTTATTATTTTGAATAATGATGGGGCCATTTTGTAAAGTTATGGACTAGGTCCACAGGGTCCGTTGTGGTCTAACTCACCCGTCCTCTATCAGCATGGGGGTGGCCAGGGGGGCCAGGTCCTCCGCCGCCACCAGCTGCAGGACCAGCGGGTTGGACTGGGGATAGAGGCTTCGCGGCTGCGGGGCCAGCAGGCCTGATTGAGCGGCGTAGGTGAAGAGGTGAGGAAGGAGCTGGTAGGGAGTGGACATGGAGGTGTTGATGTACTGGTCCCTGAGGGCAGCCGTGTAGCCGTTCATCTCCACAGAACGACTAGAAAGACAGGCCAGCAGGTGAGACTCTCCAAGGCACACATCGCTTGGGTCAAAATCATTTCACTTCAACGGCTGTCTTAGGACAACGTGCAGGTTTGGTGTGCAAATCCCTCGTCGGTCCCAAACAAATACTTTTTAAATACTGCTCGTTCCTGTCTGCGTTGCAGATACATTCCACACATCATGATATGTGATCCCGGTTAGTAAGGCTTGATTTTATCTACAACTATTTATTAACATTTGAATGATAACCAGTCTGCATGGCTGTGGAGATAAGGCATTGTTTACAAGAGAGAGAGAAACTCAAATGCAAACCGCGACAATACAAAGACTATATCTGACCTTGGTGAGTATAGATAGACAATGGGCTCGTCTCCACAGCCTGCTCAGTAGATAGTGAGGTGTTCTCGTTGCGCTGCTATCGCTAAAGTGCCTAGTGCGGTCGGGCATTCTTCTACTGATGAATACCTCAAGATTAACGAGGTATGAGATGGCATGAGGTGTTTGACAGTCATGTCTGACTCACTACACCGTGTGAGGGGCCTGTCGGCTCAGCGTACGAGGCGAGGGACTCACGTCGATGACAGAGTGGAGGCGGGCGACGGCTGGTTGCCCTCCGAGGCCCCGTTGCTAGGGGAGCTGTGGTCGCTGTCGCCATTGTTGCCCCATGTGTGCTCTGGAAGTCCTGCTTCTTCCTTAAACTCCTGTCCCGACATGATCCGTTCAATCTCCTCATCGGTGATCTACGAAAGAATCAAAGCATTGATATATATTCATTAAAAACTGCATTAGCATTTCTCTATATTTATAAATAAATATAAAAAATAAAAAATAAAAGGCTATTGCACATATATATACAAACGTGTGATCTCCTGGACTAAACTATTTCTATTTTTATTGTTTTGTGTTTTAAATGTTTTTAATTATTTCTTCTCTAACAACTTCCTGGTGTGCATGCTGTATTCGTAAG